>PVIR01023992.1:0-26429 GCA_004026965.1 Petromus typicus
TATCTGGCATATAATCACCTGACAGTTTTATTTTGTTTTGTTTTAAATTTACAAAACATATTTGCTTGGTTTTAACTTTACAGAACATGTTTGTTTTTTCTTGCAATTTTATCTTGACAAAAAAAGTTAGTATAAACATATTTTAACACCCCAGTGTACAAAACTACACTAACATTATAAAACAAAGTCTTTGTGGAATACCAAAATGGTATTGTAATAATTTTGTTCCACATGAAGTTATTAGGATAAATTGCTCAATTCACAAGATAATTTTCCTTTTATTCATAGTCATGTGTACTACCCTACACAGATAGAAAAATTTGAGTCTTATTAAATAATAAAATTAATTTTTGCTTGGCACATTTTTTGTCCTTGGGTATTTGTTAAACAAATACTATTCTACTGATTAGAGTAAATGACCTATGCTAAAACATTTTCATTGTGAAAAATTTTAGATTATTATAACAGGAGAGAAATTATATTGTTTTATCATTAACAGTATCCATACATTCCTCGCTTGTGAATACTTTTAAAAACAAAGTATAGCATAAAATATGTCTTAATGAGATCCTTTATTGCCATAGGATAATTAACTCTATTAAAATTGAATAATATGCTTTATTCTCAGTACAGCCTTTTCGTATTCATTCCTCAA
This sequence comes from Petromus typicus, assembly GCA_004026965.1. Lineage (NCBI taxonomy): Eukaryota > Metazoa > Chordata > Mammalia > Rodentia > Petromuridae > Petromus > Petromus typicus. Next base: position 656 of record PVIR01023992.1, read on the forward strand.
ATCTTATTTGTGATATATCTGAAGATTTAGGAACCAGAAGAAAAGTTTATCAATTTAAATGGACTCTAATTCTTACTGTCACACCCATTTCACATGTGACAGACACTTTGAGTTGATGACTTTATAGGACATCTCTCATGTTTTTTCTAGCAGAAGCTTGATTTGTAAAAGAGTGGTCAATGTGATCAAAAGTAGAAAATAACTCATGCTTTCTAATCAGTTTGAATTAGCTTCAACCCCTTCACTAGTTCCTGCCCATTGAATTTAAGAGGATTTATGCTGGGGGGCAGATCTCGGAAGCTTTCTACATCTTGATAAAATAAATTGAAGTGCTCTCTAGTTTTTTGCTTCTTTAAAGCCAAAATTTACCATAGTTTCAGATGCGAAGGAATAACCCAGCAGAAAGAATATGACAGTTCAGTGTCATGACTTCATTAAAATTTCAGTCCATAACAGATTGACCTTAATCATGATTGCCACAAATTGTAGGCCAATTACAATGTAATTAACCAGAGTGAAAAAGTAATATTGATTACAGTTGAATTGAATCTCTGTAAAACAATATATCAAAATGCTCACTTCCAGTATTACAAAACTTGATAGTTTGGGCAGGATGGAGTTTTCACTGAGGTACTGAAGTTAAAATGATGTGAATATTGTAAGATATAATACAGTGTGAATGGTGTCCTTTTACAAAATGGACCACTTAGATACCGGCACAGAGGGAATGCCACATAATCAAGCGAAAAGGGCAAGCGGAGATTAGAGCTCTGCTGCTACAAACCAGGAACTAACCAAAGCTGGGAGGAAAAAGTAGAAGAGATCCTTCCAGCATTTTTAGAAGGGTCATGTATCTACCGATGCCTTGATTTTGGATTCCAACATCTACAGTTGTGAGATCATAAATTTCTTTTATTCAAAGCCACACAGTTTGTGTTACGTCATAATAGCAGAAAAGTAAAATAATCCTTTAGCAAGAAAATCATTTTAAAATCTGATCATGTAGGAAAAAAATTGAAACAAAACCTACTAGTACAAATCATTCATCAGAGCACATTGTTCTACATATAAAGAAGGGAAGAAATAAACAGACTTTCTAAAAAGGAGCTCATATTATTTTTGTCTGTAATAGAAAATCAGCATTTGTTCATTAGATTCCCATAGACTTAAGTAGTCATAAAATATCTTCAAATTTGAGTTGATTCATAGTATACCCTTCAGATCAGTTTACTTTGATGTCTTTATAATGCAGTCACCTAATCTATTCTCAGTCCTTGCTTTCTTATTCATTCAGTATAACAATGTCATTTGATTTATCTTTTGAAATGCGGTCATGCTTTTCTTAAACTGTATATGATTCACAAATTGCTTTCTTTAGCAGAGGAAAATGTGAGCTCATTTCCTCCCAAACAAAGTAACTGCAGAAAAAGAGACATATAAAGATGGTGCCGGTTTTACCTTTTCACAGAAAAAAGAATATTCCACTAAAGTCATTTTTGTGACGGAAGTTGAAATGGCAAAATTCTAAGATTCTTGTATTTCAAGATGACAAGTTAACAGTTAAACATTTAAGTAATGAAGCCTTGTATTACTCACAAACTTAGGTAGAATTAACTTTAAAGCATTTCACAACAAAGATTTTTTTCACCTAAATAAAAATTATAGAAATTAAGTCCTCTTGACATTGAAAAATGCTAGGACACTATGTAAGTATGTGAGGCATATTAAAATATTAGATATATTTGAAAATACATTATTAAATGATATCAATAAAGTATGTAATAAGATATTTTTCCAGAATTGGTATTACTTCAAGTCACATTAATAATAATGAAGGATTTTAAAATAGACTATATGTTATTTGTGACTGCTCTAAAGGAAAAAATAAATGGATGTCTTCAAGGGTCTTTATATTCATTTCAAATTTTCTGTATTATAGTTGTTTCTCAAATGGACTTCACTAAATAGTCCATGATATACTAAAGACTTCATGCTTGCATGAAGCTAGAAAAGTTATGTACACTATACTCCATTGAGAATTCACAAAATATATAAGCCCATGAAGGTAAAGAAATATTCTACTGCAGAAAAATTAGTTCAACGTTCCTGAATATCCCAAATTCATTATCCTATGAAAAGCTTCTTTCTGTGATTCACTACCATCACTAAGCACTGTTATCTACCAGATGAAAACGTAAAACACAAAGCTTCAATAAATTATCATCAAGTAAAATATTTTCCAATTGAATAATGGCAGAAGAATATCCTTATGAAATGTATTGCCAGAGAAAAATCTCACACCATACATGTCTGTCAGCCGAAAAAGAATCAAATAGGCAATGCCAAAATAGACTCAACTAAAAGCAAGGATCAACAACTTTTTTCTTACAAAACATCAGAGAGCAAGCAGTTCAGAGAGTAGACTATGATATTCAAATCACATTTGCATTCGAACATAGTGCATTTATGAATAGACAAACGTGCATATTATAATTATGTCCAATTCAAGTACATACAAAAATAATGTGCATAATATTTCTTAAAATATTGCTATCAATATTCAGAGAAGGAAATAAAAGCAGCTAAGAAGCATAAGAAGAAATGTTCAACATCACTAGTCACTCAAGAGATGCAGATGAATGACTACTATGTCAGAATTAGCAACAAAAAATGTTGGTGAGGCTGTGGAAAAGAAGGAACACTTCTCCACTGTTGCGGGGAGTGTAGACTCGTACAATCCCTGTGGAGATCAGTTTGGAGATTCCTCAAAAAAACTACAATTAGAGGTACCATTTGACCCTGTTCTTCCTTTGCTAGATATATACACAAAAGAATTAAAAGATTCAGATCACAGTGACATATGTGCACCCACGTTTATAGCAGCTGTTTGTAATAGCTAAATCTTGGAAAGAACCAAAATGTCCATCAACTGGAGACTGGATAAAAAACTGGTTCTTCTACAGAATGAAGTATTACTTTCCCATAAAAATGATAAGGCTGAATCATTTATGCTTAAGTGGACGTACCTTGAAGACATCCTCATAAGTGAAATAAATAGGTCACAGATGTTTAAATATCATATCTTTTCTCTGGAATGAAAATGTGAGCTCTAGAATGTATGTTATATATTGTGAAATAGAAAATACTTGAAGGTAAATGGGGTGAAGGGGTAAATAATGAGGGAAAAACCATGAGATTATAGTAAAAAAGAGAGGAAATAAAGCTTACATATATAGGGGGCAGGGGTGGTTGGGTGGGTAGAGTTATGAGAAAAAAATTAGAATTGTGTCATTATATCCATTTTATAGCAGAGTGGTACTCCACTGTGAAACTATTACATTTTCTTTTTTCATTTATCTGTTAATGGACATACTAACTACTTCCAAGATTCAGGTATTATGAACTGTAGTACTATTAACATTGTTATTCATCTATCATTGTAGCACAATGTCTTTATTTCTTTGGGAAAAAATACCTTGAAGAGAAATAGCTCTGTCAAATATAATATCTCATTTTTGTCTTCTGAGGAATCTCCATGCTGTTTTATACTGTAGATGTATTAGTCTACATTCCTGTGAACAATATAGCAAAGATTCTTTCCTTTCCTCAGCCTTCTTTAAGATGAATTCTTATAATTCCTTTAATTTGCATTTCTCAAGTGGCTAGATATTCAACCTCTCTTCATATATTCATTAGTCATTTGTAGTTCTTTGAGATATGCGTATAAATATTTTATTAAATTACTTGCTCATTTTTATTATATTATATCTTTTATTTTTCAGATATCTAAATTTTTTTAGTTCTTTATATATTCTGGATATTAATTCTGAGGATTGGCTGGAAAAATATGTTTTCCATTCTGAAGATTGCCTCTTTCTTCTGCTGCTTGTTTCCTTGTATTTCAGAAAGGTTTTACTTTCCTATGGTCCTATAGGTTGATTCTTATTACTATTTCCTGTGTAACTGGGGTTCTCTCTTGAAAGTCTTTATGTCTATGACTTCAAAAGTTTTACATATCTTATTTCTAATAGATTAAGTGCTTCTGTATTAACATTTAGGTCCTTAATCAAATTCAGTTTTAGTTTAGCACATGATAAGCCATGTGGATCTATATTCAATCTTCTGTGGACAACTTGCTTTCCCAGGACCATGTACTGAAGAAGTTATTATTCCTTCACGTATGTTTTTGGAAACTTTGTCAAAGGCCACATAGTTCAGAGTGGGGCAGATTATTTTTTCACTCTCTATTCTTTTCTATAAATCCACAGCCTCTTTGGTTTCTGCAATGTAATTGCACATCTGCAATAGAGGTGCCTGTTGCTTTACTTTGAACATACTTGTTCCATGCAATCTTCTTGCTGCTGTAGTACTTCTGCAAGTCATCTCTCGGGTCTTTATGAGATATGTTAAAAGTTCATCAGTGCTGCACCCAAATGCCATCAAATGGAAAGATGCATTCATAATATGATCACAATGTATTTTCCTTTTATTGGCAATGTGCACTTCTGACCACTCCAAAGTCAAAATTATTTTGTAAGCTAAATATTCTGGATCAGTTCAAGACATCAAAGCAACTAGGATAGCACAAGTGATGTGATTCTGGAAGGGGGATTTCCAAAACTGCTTCAGAAACAGCTCTCTAGGTATGTTCAAAGTATTTTGACAGAGATTAATGTATCTTTTATTTTGTTTTGGTTTTCATAATTCAAACATTCACTAAGTGTCATCATACTTTGTGTGTCTATTGCTATTATACAATTTCAATAAACATTCCTAGGGATAAAGTAAATATCTTTTACACAGAATATCATAAAACACTTAATTTCTGATATTTCATCATTGCAACAGCCTTCCTCAGTTTATTAGTTTTTCTGTCAAAATTTTAAAGGCTAAATTTACTTTCCCATTTTCTCCATGTGTACGTTGAAGGTGAAGTATGGTGTTTTAAAAATTATGTTTCATCTCCCTTTTTTTTAATATGATATATTAGACTGTTCTGTTTTCTTAGTAAGAAATTTTACAGCTTTTGGTTTCCACGCAATCAGATCGCATCACTATCATCTTATCTAAAATACAAATAAGTATAATTTTAAATTTTATACCTCCCTTCCTAGAAGTCATCCAACAGCATGTATCATTTCATTTAATTCTGGAATACTTCAGTATTAAATTTTTGAATTTGTCAATAAGGATTTGTAAAGTTCCCCAGCTAAAAACTTGACAAAAATAGTTTACTATCTCAGAGTAAAAATATTGTCATATGACACTAGTATTTCCATTTAACTACTTAAACCTAAAATTACAAATGTATTTGGATGATGATGAAATCATAACATCCGAGATATATTTGATAACTGTCATGTAAAATATAAAAACTTATTTTTTCTGTAACTTTGTGATAAAGACTATTTATGTTAAATTTGTGAAAACTCATGTGATTATTCCCTGAATAAGATCTGCTATGGAAGTGACTCTGATTTCCATTGGGAGCCTTTAAATAAAAAGCAATAGATTAATGTAATCCACAAGAAGTGATCAGAAGGAGAGAGGTACATATCTGAGATAGAATTGAAATGAAGAAAGCATGAAGACAAATCAGCAACTCAACTGCATTGATAATATTGAGTCTATTAAAAAGGATGCAAAGAGCAGCATGTGGAGGAAACCACTGCAAGACTGGTCTGTCTGAAGGTGGAAACAGAGCCCTGTGAACATTCTCAAGAGATGTTGACTGTATAAATTAATTTTAGAAGGTACTGAAATCAGTATGCAGATACATTTTAGGTAATCAGTCACAAAGATGTAATTTTTGTACTTCAAAAAATTTAAAAACAATCTGTCTCTTACTTTAAATTTTTGTTTTTCTAATTTTGGTCTAGGTTTAAAAAAAAAGTCAGTGAGATAAGCTCCTAGAATATTGTTGTGTTGTTTTTATCTTAAAATCTATTTAGCATAGATTGCAAGTTAGGAACATATCAAAATTGAATTAATGTTTTCTCAAAATTATTCTGATAATATCTTTATTTTGAATTACAATGAAGTTATATTTTTCAAGATTCACTTTTCAAAGTAATTTTCTCTTTGAAAAAGACTTGTGTGCACGCTGACATCTTCATTTAAGCCAAAAGGGAATTAAATCAATTTATATTTAGCTTAGGTAATTATTTCATTTACATTGTAATTATTATTTCTGAGTATGAAATATGCATCATCCAAGAAAAAAACTAAAGCTCATGAAATTGAATTATCATTTGAGTTTCAAACGTTGCAGCTGGTGGACTGAGTATTTTCTATTTGAGGTGTGTGTGTGTTAATTTTGAATTTCATAGTAAATACTATCTTCATGCACACAGTTCTTTTCTTTCATTCTCTTAAGGGTAGAAAATCAATTTCCTTGAAGAAAGCTTAATCAACACATCAAAGTTTGAAATATAAATAATAAAATATAAGAAATTAAATTATAAAAATATTTTTATAAATGCATGGTTTGCCAATACAGTTACTTAATGTAAAAGGAAAATAATCCTGATTTGAGAAGATAAAATTTAATGATGAATACAGTAAAATTACAATAACAACTCGTCCCTGTCCAATGTCTACTTGAGGTATCTAATGACCTAAAATGTGTTTTATTGAGAATCTTGTTCCTTTAATGTAAGTACAAATTTTTTGCCCTTGGAATATTATGTCACCTTTCATGTAGCTTGTATTAAAAGTGATTTACATAAAGATAATAAAGAGAAAAAAGCATTCAATAATGACTGGAATATATATTTTTCTTGCATTTGGCTCAGTGTGTTAAAAGCACACCTTCTTAATTTTTATCTTAATCATAAAAACATATTTTCAATACATAATTAACCTTACTTTCAATCAATTAAGTTAGAAGGAATTACCCCATATTACAGTATTTTCCTCCTTTTCTTTCTGCAGAGGAAGGGAAAATCAGATCACATTTATAATTCCCTGATATGAACCACAGTTGTTTAGAAGATAGACACTTGATTGAGTCTGAGCTATTAAATTGTACAAAGATAGATTAAACATTATATTGAAATGTAAGTTTTAGCTTAAAAAAATGTCTTACAGAGTAATGATCTAACTGTGTCACTTTGAATCTTATATAAGAACATTTAAAAACAGGTGAAATTTCTAAGAAAGTCAGTAAGTAGAGAGAAATTAATGAAATAAATTTAAAGATTGAAAGAAACAGAGAATTAGCAGACATATCGGCTTATCTCATGACCGCATTTCCTAGTGTTATGAAACTTTAAAAAATTTCTTTCTACTGTTTAGAAAAGAAATTTCATGATCACTATAAATATCCTAAGCAAGACAGATGTCTTGCAAAATACAATTTGCTGACTGGAATAGTCTCAGTATTCAGTGTAAGTATGGAAATGATAGGCAAATAATTTCAAAAACTATGTAATATAGAATCTTTGCTCTCATAATATTTCTGAAATGTTTCCACCTCTCTTATTAGATTCAGTGATTTCTTTCTTCCTCTTTTATACTTCTGAATTTCTATGTATCTTCTGGTTTTCTAGATGATGGCCATATCTTGAAAACATCAAACAAACAAACAAAATTCCTGATAATATAGATATTTAGAACAAAAGATGATGAAAATAAGTGAAAGCTAAACAAAATGATTTAGTGCACATTAATATCTTATTAAACATAAATATAGACAAAATATAATATTTATAAAAATAACGCATGACTGACATAAAAATGCAGGGACATTTTTGATTTTTAAAATTTAGTTGACTATTAATATGACAGTGATATCTAAAATAAAATTCTTATATTGATATGGTGTTGTTTTGCATGAATAAATATATCAAGAAATATCATTTTTATAGCTAAATAAAATATTTCTACATGTTATGGAAATAAATAAGTACCCTATTATAAATAGAGCTGTTGTCATATTTTGCTATAAGGTAAAAAGATTCTTTGCTAGGTTTCCACAAGAGTTGAATTTTGATTTTATCATAAGAGTTTCTAAATGAATCCATTTGTCTTTTTTTATGCCCCAACATTTCACTGTGCAAAGTACACTCAAGAACATCAATAAATGATACATACCATACGTGAAAACCAGCAGTGTTTGGTACTGAATTTGGTGGATATTTTGCTTCTACATAAACAATTTTGCTTTCCGCCTGTGCCCCTTTTTCGTCTTTCTCTGAGGAAATGTATTCTCTATCCTTCCTATGTCAGGCTGGTGTCTGTGACGCGCTTTGGACCACGAAAACTGAGGAGGTATGGGGAGTCATGAGTCATGTTTCAGTCTCCTTATTCTTTTTCCTCTCCTAAACCAACTTATTCAAGTGGCCTTCTCTGTGTTCCTCTCCACATGCAGAAGATGCAAGGCATGGTTGAGACTCAGCCAGGATATTGTCCGGCGTAGTTGTGCTGGTGCATCTGGGAGATTATGAATTTAATCTCTCGCTTGCCAAGGCCCCCACTCTGAATGGGCCGTCTTATCTTTCAAGTGATTGTCGAAGGAGTCGGTATTTGATTGGACTCACAAAGTGTGCTGGGATTCCCTTGGAAGGTTCTTTGTTCCAACTAGGAGCTAGGGAAGATAAAGGAAATGGCCTCCATCCTTCTGGTGTTCTGGACACAGTTCCTGAAACTCTTGGTGCTATTTCCGCTGGGAGTGGAAAGCACAGCCAAAGAAAACCAGACAGGGTCCTAATTCACCAGGCTGGTATTCTATCTCCTCTTTCGATAAATTTGAAGTGAAATACTAAATCTGCTCATTTTTAAAGCCAAGTAGATTCAAGTTGGACACTGCTTTCTTAGAATGCACTCAGAGGATAACGCGTATTCTGACTAGAGAAACGAAAGTGTTTATATATGTACAATACCATATAATCTTTAAATATGTATTTTAAAACTATTAGTTATATATAACTTTAAAATAACAAAAACATCATAATATGCCATTTTAGATTAATTGTTATGCTTGAGAGGGTCTTCATGTCCTTATAGCTGGGAACATAAACTTTGATTGTGAGTAGAAGGCAGCCTCTAGCGAAGCTCAGCCGCACTGCGATTTGATTTCTTAAGAGTATGTGAAGTAGGGGCCAGGGATTTAGCTCAGCGGTTTCAGGACCTGCCTTGCGAGCACAAGGTCCAAGGTTCAATTCCTTGTAACACATACAACAATGTCGGGCATGGTGAAGACTCGTGTGTGGTACATAATGAATTCAGGGCAAGTCTGAACTACAAAGTGAGACTCTGTCTCAGAAAACATAAAAATAAATAAATAAAATAAAAAGAGTATGTGAAGTCATTATATCTTTTTTTTCTGTTGATGCAAAGACTACAGAGATTTTTTTTTTCATAATCAAAATGGCAAGGAATTCCACTAGTGAATGTCTTTGTGAAGATTTTGAATTCTTTAGCAGTTCGTAAGTGATTTTTAACACATGGTGGAGTCTTGAGAGCCTACATTATTCCACTGGCCAAAACTAGGTGCTACAGTTTCAATGTTTTTCTAGCAATAAAAGTGTGTGTGTGTGTGTGTGTGTTTAATATGAGTACTTTGGGATTCTAAATCCCTGAGAAACAGGAAATAGTCCAATGTGATAGCATACATGTTTTAGTTTATTTGGAAGTAAATTGTAATGACAATAAACCCGACAATTAGCTTCCCGTAATCAGGAGCCCGGGGGGGGGGGGAAGATGAGCCATTCGAGGAAGAGAAGCCACAACTGACCCTGCCACTGTCCACACTATCAGCACCTTCGCCGGCTGTGGGGCAGCAAGCAGCCTGCCAGGTGCCCACTCGGAAGGCATGTGTTCGACCTACGGAGCCATGGCGGACACTCTGGAATTCCTCACAGTTTCAAGCACAGTTTTTGGAACTGCATTTTTAAATTTTATAGTGAGCTCTGGAAATTTTGTAGCCAGTCCTCCCTGGTTTGGGCCCATTTTACTCTTAAAGCATAAGAATTAGGCAGAGTCAAATGTAGAGATGAGAGGTGTGGAATGCCTTTAATTCTGCCCATTAGCTACAGGGCAGTCAGCTAATGTGTCAGTAGTATATATTATGATCAGCAATATTAATTTCTTGTGTTCATGGATGTCATTCTGGTTAAGAAATGTTACATTGGTATGTAGGGTATACTGATTCATTGTTCTTGTTGCCTATACTTACGGTAGTAAGTTCAATTTTTAGTATAGATATTTCTTCTCAATTAAGAATTGTACAGCCTCCAATACACAGAAAAATAAAGTAAATATTTGCTGAAGGATTTCTACATCAATGTCCTGGGGCTGCTTTAACAGAATAAAGTGAAGGAGGTGTCTGAACCAACAAAAATTCCTCACTGTTCGAGGGTCTCATAGTCCAGGATCACAGTGTTAGCAGCCTGGATTCCCTCGAGGCCGCTCTCCTGAATGGGCAGGCAGTGGCAGTGTGCTGTCTCCCTGCAACCTTTCCTCTGTAAAAGGGCACCGTGAGGGCCCTGCTCTCTGTGTCCACATTTTCTTCTTTGTAAAGATAGGTCACAATGCATTTAAGTACAGTTTAAACAGCACACACTTCCTACAGCTCAACAGATGTGAGTCTATTAAATAGGAAAAGCATCTCATATAGCTGTAGCCATGGGACAGAAAGTCAAAATGAGATTAGGAATAAAATATAAATTAGAGCTAAAATGTTTTCAGAATCACTTGCCGAAGAAATAAGAACATATCTGTGTAGTCAGAGAGTTGTAAACTGCAAATGAAATAATTTTACTGAGTTGTTTTAAATTTTACACACTCTTTCTTATCTGTCATGGAGAAACCTATTGAACATTGAAGTGGAAAAAAGGAAGATGTGTGAGCACTAATAAAGATTATTATATCTACAACACCACAAAATATTTATTTTTATTCACTTGTTTAGACACAGGGTCTCACTTTGTAGTTCAGGCTCATCTTGAATTCACTGTGGAGCTCAAGCTGAGTTTGTACTCACAGTGATTCTCCTGCCTCAGCCTTCCAATGTTGGGATTACAGGTGAGGAAAATCACTCCTGGAGACACAATATTTACTAAAATAAACTTTGAAATGACCTTAAGGTACCAAAAGTAAAACAGCTAGATTACATTAAAATTAAATAATGCCAGGGTTGGGGATTTAACTCAGTGGTTCCTGTGCCTGTCTTACAAACTCAAGGGCCTGGGTTTGATCCCCCGGTAACCACATACAATACTGGGTGTGGACACTCATGCCCCAGCAGCAAGCAGTGCTACATACTAGTGTTGGGCATAGTGGCTCATGCCTGTAATCCCAGCACTCGGGAGGCAGAGACAGAAGGACTGCTTTAATGTGAGTTGGAGGCTGAGCTCAGGGCCAGCCTGAATTACAAAGCAAGACCCTCTCTAAAAAAAAAAAATAAATAAATAAAATAAACAATGCTGTATTTTAAAAAATAAATAAATAAAACAGCCAATAAAACATTATCAGAAAAGTAAAATGATGGTTCAAAAACCTGGAAGAAATTTTTACAAATTGCACATTTCTGATAAGAATATTTGTTGCTCCTAAACAGAAATACTTAAAGCCCAACAGGAAAAGGCAAATTATTCAATTTTTGAAGAAGATAAAGAACCTGGATAGATATTTCTCCAAAGAAGATATATAAAACAGTAACAATTGTGAGAGGAAATATTCAACATCAGCAGCTTCAAGAACACCCAAGTCAAAGGTACAGAGAGACACAGTGCCTCCTGCCCATAGAATGTCTGCCTTCTAAAGAGTAGGGAACAATAAATACTGGAGACCACCTGGAGAAGCTGTAATTGTCACAAGTTAGTAGGAAGGTTGAACTAAGATGGTTGTAATTGAAAGTAATCAACTAGTTTGTAATACAGGAATATTTGTTTTGATTTTTAGCATGTATCTTTGTATAGCACGTCCTTGATGCGTAAAATCCCTAATATGTTTATCCTGTATTGTATACACTAATTAAATATACTACAAACATTAATAGCAAATGTTTAAATTCTCCAATGTAGTACCAATCAAAGACAGAGCCAGCTCTGGTTATTCCTACCTTGATATGAATAATACCAAAGGAATCAAAAGTAGTTGTTAAATTATTGATAAAAGACATTTGCATATTTGATAAACTTCTGTAAGTACATAGAGAGTAAATTTTAGATATTTAATATCAAAACATTAAAAAATAGAAGAACAACGTTTTCTTCAATTATTCCATGAAATTTTCAAACAGTACTGTAAAACCTAATTTCTAAACAAAATTCCTACCAAAAAAAATGTTGCCTTTCAAAGAATTTGTCCTCAGTAGTGACACTGAGATGTTGATGGATACATACTTGTACCCGCTATCCATTTTTCTGTTATTAGTTTATTTTTTTGGTCTGTTCTCAACTTAATGGCTCAGAGTTCAAATGGAATGATGAATAAAAATTCTCTTGACAGGTAGAAATTCATTGCAGTGATTTATATGAGTGTTTTCTTGTGTAAAACATTCTTCCTAGAATAGCCCCTTTCTGTCTTGTTTATTGTCAAATTTCATGAAGGAAAAAATTGTCATATCAATGCATTAAATTTCTTTTTTTTTAACAATGGTGATGCCATCAAATAGTTTTTTACAAGGCTGAAAATAGAATTTTCACTGCTTGCAATGCTTACTGTACTAGTAAAGATCTTTTAGCACACTTACTAATGAGTATTAACCTAGGCAATGAGCTACACACATAAAGTTAAACATAAAATATTTGGTGACAAAATTCATATTGGATTAAAGACACATATTCCTACACACACAAACTGAGTGCTTGAACCATGTTAAAATACAAAATCAGAGATGAATATAGTCAGCCTCCTAGAGTTCGAGCATTTGTGTAATCACAGAATTCACCTTTCAACTCTCTTTTGCATTGTTCTGTGGATTTTGTTTCTTCATTGTCACATGAAGATAGTCTTGACCTATTATATGTTGTGACAAAAAAAAATATCTCTTAATTTAATAAAGAATCAGCTCAGAAATACAAAGTAAACTTTCATTCCAGAAGAACTAGTATACACATTTTGACTATCAGCATCTGTTTAGCTTTGTGAGGCTCATGTTACATGGTGCATTTCAATTACTGTGGATGAAAGGGTTTTCCCCAGCTCAACCACATAGAATGCATGGAAATGTACATAATTTACTAAATTACTAAATAAAGATGTCTAGTCTGCTATTACTAAAGTCTTACTTGATTGTAGTCTTGAGCCAGTTTTCATATAGAGACAGTAATAGACACTGTGGATTTTATATCTTTATAATGCAATCTTTTATAATACATTTAATTGATATTTAATATAAATGAATGGTTCAACTCTATTACTCTGGCACTTAGTCTTATATTTTGGCTCCAATGCATGTATTTTAAATATTTTTAATTGAAGGAGTGAATGACCTCTTTCAAGGTTCACTGTCACCTTTAGCATTGTGTTTTTTTTTTTTTTTTTTCCTTCTAAATTTGTGAACTTTGCCTTTTCAAATCTTCAGGCCCCTGGTGGCAGATGCAAGGAAAAACGTCAAAGTTAATCTAGGGAGTTAGTTCTTTAAGGGTCCAAGTAAAAGCAGCTTTGTTCTTTTATTTCATCATCCTAGCAAAATTTGCTTCTCAGCCCACACAACGGGAGGTCCCATTATATGGACTCACTTCTTTGTGAGCAATGCCCTAGGCACAGGATAATTGCTCATAAGGTAAAAGATCTGCATTATGAATACGACATAACTCTTTTGTGCAATATTTTAAAAATTATATTTTGTACTCTATTATCTCTGAGCACCCTACAGATGTTTTTCACAACATTTAACTCCCCTTATATTTTCAGGAATCTAAAGTATATAAAGGCTTCTCTGTTGGATGCCCACTATACAATTCTCATTTAAAAATATTTTCAATTCCTTATTTTGATTTATTTCAAGTCACATATGTATCAAATGACAAGCCAGTTGGTTGCTGACCTTTAAAAATCCCAGAGCTTTAAGAGAAAACCATAGGGAATCTGTTCAAAATACTGCTCATTTTATAATAGGACTGTGGCACTTTTTTCCTGCAAACAAATTATAGGACTGTAAGCATTTTTAATAAAATCATACAACAGGAGTTCTTATTATTTTGTTAAAAGGTAATCTCTATGATGCATACTTTTATGTTCTATTTCTTGGGGGATGTATTATTCATTTTCTAAATTTTATGTGACTAAAAGTATAAAAAATCAGTGTTATGCAATGATAAGTTATATTAACAAAATGATAAATATTAAATTATATTTGATCTTTTTCAATATTTTGTTCAGAAAAATAAATGACTTGTAGGATAGTAAATTAAAGGCAGCTCTTGAAGAGACTTTCCTGCACAATAAAATTATTTAAAAAGATAAAAGTATATGTTTCTGCTTCCTTAAATTAATTAAATCACAGAATAAACTGAAAAAATCAAAATTATCTCTCCAATAGAAATAATTAAACTTCATTAGGACAAGCGGGCTTCCGGTGATTTCACTGAGGATAAATTCTCTCAGTCCTTTCTGCCCAGGCTGTTGGTGTGGTAAATAGGAAGCACTAGCAATCTCAAAGATGTTAGCAAATAATGACTATTTTTGGAATGACCTTGAATATATCTTCTACCACCAATACTGTTTCCAAACTTCTAAATTCACAAATGTTGTTTATTTGTAAGTAAAAGTCACAAAGAGATTTAATTCAGAGCTCAGCTTGGAGGATGAGAACTCAAACTTCAATATGATAAGAATATCTGTGCACTAATAAAACAAAAGTAATTTAGGGATATTCATGGAAGCATATGATTTTAGTTGGAGTGTGTAAGATTTTTCTGTAAGAATTCCAAAGTCAATTCCAACCAAAGGGATTCATTTTGACATAGCTGGAGTACATGTGCAAGAGTGTGCTTCTGTGGATAGAAAGATTTTCCACAAAGAAGATTTCACTAACTGTGTCTGTACTTGAAGTCCATAATGCTGTCCTCTAAACCACCTGGATTTTGAAGACTTGCTTTCTTTCTTACATAGATTACCTGTAAAAGGGGTGAGACCTCTCCAAGGCCTTCAAAAGAATTTCACCAGTGATTAGCTAAACAGTATATTATTCTGACTCTTGCCTGACTCAAAAGTCAAGCTTAAAAATGAGAAAAATCAAGAACTGTAGAGAAAGAAAAGCTAAAAGAAACTTTTGTACTGGAAAACAGAAAATCTATGGAGGAAATCCACAAAATTCTCTAAAATCATAAACACCAACAAGGCAATATAGAATAAACACAACCATCAGACACAGACAAACTCTGGAGGGCGACATGTCTGATTCAAAACCATTGAAATATGTGATCCACAGTGTTCAGCTTTTGATTGCTAAACTAAACATTTCAAGAATTTTGGACTTAACTGAAAATTGTAGAGTAAGCAAAGCAATAAAAAAATGGTACATATACAAGTCAAAAGCAAAACAAATAAAAACAGAATATGCCTCTAAAAGAATTACTGCACTGGATTTAATAGAGAAAGACTGAATGAGCAAATAATACTCAAGTTTAAAATCCTGAAAACTATTATTTCTAAAAAATTAAAAGCACTAATCTAACATTTTATAAAATTAAGTTAGAGATATAAATTATTAAAGTTAAATTATAACTTGAAGAGTTAAGATAAGGCTAAGAAAATTTAACAGCCTACCAAAGGTCTTTAGTACACCATTAAAAGTCAAAATTTCCTAATTTTGATAGAAATATGAGTCACACAGTCAAAACTTTCTGCAAACCACAAGGAGAATAAATTCAAGAAGCTAATTATGCTACTGTCAAATTGTCCTAAGTAAATGACAATTATTCACAGCAACAAGAGAAAAGTCACTTGCCACACACAGAAGAGTCTCGGTTTAATTAACATCTATCTTCTTAATAGAAATTATGAGACTTCCAGACAGTATATTTCCAATTTAAAGTACATAGATTGATAAATAAAGCTGCTCTGTACAAAAAATCTCTCCTTTATAACTGAAGGATTGAATTAATACATTCTGGAACAACTACATCATCACTGCCTTACTGAAATGATACAAGGAATAGAGATTAAAAGGAAAACACAGATCTCACCTCTCCCCCCCACTCTTTCCTTTTCTTTTCCACTTCTTCCTCTCTTCCCCTTCCCTCCCCTCCCCTTGGTCCCCTCCTGTCTTTTTATTTATTTTATTCTGGTATCAGGATTTAGACTTGGGACCTTGAGCTTGCCTGCCAGGCACGGTGCCCCTGAACTACATCCCCAGCCCAAGACACAATGTTTTTCACTCAATATATGTTTTTAAAAAAGGAAAAAAAGTTAAGAATAAGATTATGTGGGCAAACATAGATGATATTTTAGATGACATTTTTGATTATAGCTATTTTCTTCTAATATAAATATAGCAAACCACAGTAATTACAATTGTGTATTGATAATAAAACTGTAAAGATGCCTAGAAATAATAATATAGCAGACGGAGGAGAAAACAGAATGATTAAGGATCAAAACTGTTGCATATTATTGAAAATCCATACCAAACTAGAATGGGTTTTATTAAAAGCTTGATTATATGAGGAACGTCTGGGCAGCAACAGGGGAAAGAGTCCCTGATATGTTTACTGGAGGGAAGCAGGTGTATGCAGGAGGAGAACTTCACAGGACTTTCACAAGGGGGGCTAGGCCCCTCCGGGATGGTGTTGGTCCTCACGCCTAGTTCCTCTGCATGCCCCATCTTAGAGTATGACTCCTGATAAGGAGCCACCATTGCAGTGGTGGACTGCTGTTGGAGTAGGTAGCAAATCACTCTCCCTTTCCCTTCGGAGAAAGATGTTCAGCGAGAGGAATATTTGCAAACTAGTGTGTTAAAGAAATTGAAAAATGGAAAAGGATGTATGAGAGGACACTCTCAAGACCCCAGAGAATTTGCAAACAAAGATACTCTCCAGAAGCCAAAGCTGAGCACAGAGAAAATAGCAGTTCAGGGACTGCATGAGCAAGTGTGTCTGAGAGTAGTGAGGCTATAGGGGAAGGAGAGGTCAGAAAGATCCAGAAACAATTATTCACTCCTTATCAAAAGAAAAGAGAAAAAGAAACAAAATTCCTAAAAAATGTATGAGCAGCAGTAGTGTCCAAATGAAGAATGTCAGGTCTATGACTATCTGTTCAGAAACACTTTTAAAATAAGAGGAGAAGAAAGATCTCACATTTTGGTGAATCTTTCTTAAATTTCTTTTTCTAGTTTTGATATTAGTCTTCTGTCAGGAATAGCTGGGAAAAACTTTCTAGTTCTGTATTTTGGCTTTTCTCTCTAATGTTTACTGTGAGGAATCTGTTCAATTTAATATCATCTCATTTGTTGATTTTTGAGGTTATTTGTCGTGCAGTTTGTGTTCTGTTAAAAAAAGTCTTGAGTATACCTGTTTTCAGAGTTCTATCTATTTTATCTTCCGGCAGAATGTGTTTCCATTTTGATATCCCAGTCTTTGATTAATTTTGATTTGTTTACAGTAGATAATGAGAGACACAAATCAAAATTCAATCATTCATGTGTGTAATGAGTTTCCCTAAGCCATTTGTTAAATAGGACATCTTGCCTTCAGCATATGTTTATGACCTTTTTGTCAAAGACCACATACTCGAATGTGCCTGGGGTTGATTTTGGATCCTTTGTTATGTTCCATTGACCCACATGTCTGACGTGAAGCAGCACCATGCTGTTTATATCATTATAGTTTTGTAAACATGTTTTACAGAAGTATAAATCACCAGTAAATATATGAAAAAGTGTTCAACATCATTAGCCATTAAGGAAATGTAAATTGCAAAGAACTGAGATTCCATCACACCCTAGAAAATTGTATTAACAAGAAACCTTTCCAAGACTGTAATATTGATTATGTCCTAAAGCAGGCTGTAAGCAGTGTATGCTGTGTTTAACCCCACAGCAGGCTTGTTTTAAGAACTGAGTTTTGCTGAAGCCAATGTGTCAAGATCAGAGAAACACACCCAAATTCCACTGCCACATTTAAAACTTTCTGACTACAAAGACAGTTGTCTAATGTACAACTATACATTCTGTCCTTTTCCTAATTTGAGAATGCTTTGTCTTGTCCTCGATGAGTCTTCTCTACATTAATTTACAGAGAAACTATGCATAATCCTGTCCTTGCATGCAGCCTTTACCACAAGGGATTGCCAATAAAAATCAGTGTCTGGGAGTGGCCACCACTGTCACTGGTTTCACCAGCACTGGTTTTCCTGGCATTCTGTATTTTCTCTCTTAATTCTGTCCTTTAATAATTTATTTATATATTTTATTTTATCCTCCCTCCTCAGGCCTGTGTCATATACTGGGAAGAAGACTAGAACCTAACTGCAGAGGTCTCCAGTAGAAACCAAATACTCTCTAAGGCCTGGGGAAAAAGGAACATATCTGCGCTGTTGGTGAGAATGTAAACACATACAACCACTACTCAAATAATTGTGGAGAGTCTCTAAAAAACTAAAAAGACCTGAATGTTACATGGAGTACTAGGGACAAAATAGCATGAGATTTTGTCATGTTTCTTATGAATTCTTTAATTATAAAGTGTTATATGTAACATTTGGTGCTTTTTTGATAATAAGAATGAAAGCCATGACACTTCAAATAAGGAAAAACTACCACAAATAATTATTTTGTTATTATTCCTTGTACCTTAATAGATACTATATTATACAACTCTGAAATTGAGCATTCAATTTATATTATTCTCTAATTTTTATGTTCTAATGTCCTGATGATATGAGAATATTTTGCACTTCGTAATATTATAAGATAAACAATTTTTTCAGGAAATAGATACTAAAGTTTTAAAGTTCTTAAAACCAATGAGATAAACTTTAAACTCACCACTTTAAAAATAACTCATTTTATTTTATGTATGAAGATTATACACATACATAATTTTATTTATAAAAATTAGAAAACAATCATGATATCAGAAAACATGTAACTCCCTTTACCTTTTACTTTATTTAATATGTTCAGAGCCCTGTCATTAGACAACAAACTTCACAAGTCAGAAAATGAGACAGTGAATTGTATCCTATGCAATAAGGAAGACTTAGTCCTAAGTGTAGGTCAAACATACACGTTTCATGAGTCAGTGATGTATATGTCAATAAAAAGCCACCTAAATTAGAACTTTATGATGACAAATAGCCGGGTACTCCATATCAATATAAAAAAGAAGAAAAAATGTTTAATCAGTAAAATAACTGAGTTATAGTCCATACAGCTCCTGGTGGAACAGATTCTAGAGGCTTTAGTAGAAGCATCCTTGCTTGACTGAAGGAAGGTAACAGTGATGTCATCTGATGCACTTCCCAGGCCTTCAGTGTGTGTCTCTCCTGTGATGGCATTAGATGAGCTGATAAACTTTGCACCCACAGCACAACGAGCACAAAGGATTGTCTCTATTCAGCCTTTTGGGGTGATGATTTTTTTAATGTTTTGAAGCTTATATTTAGGCATTTAGTTTCATATTTCATTGTTTTTGGGTATTCCCAGCAAATGTGAGAAACCAAATTTTAGATTTAAGTGGAAACAAAAGGGCAAGAGCAAAATTTGAAGCATTAATTAAAAAGCAGCAGAAAACTATTGGAGAAAGCTACAAAAATTGAACAGGATCTATCCCAGTAGGCAAGGAAATAGAAAAACCTCAAAAATACTCAAAAGGAATAAAAATTAATGCCCCATAAGGTGCTCTAGAGTTTTCTACTAAAGCACGCTTTTCTATTTTCATTCACTTGGAAGTCTACCAAAATTAATAAAAGTAAGAACAAACAGCTTTTAAAATGGGGCTTGATCATATGAACAAAGCAAGAATGATTGATGATAAACATTTCTTGTAAAGATGCTTTGCCAAAACCTTACATAAGGCTTCATATTAACTTGTAAAATACTCTTTGGGCTTCGAAACTATATCAGAAACTTGCCAGTAGATTTTTCCTTCAGTATGTATAGATCTGTTTGAACCTTTCTTTTACAAAAGTTCTCTATTTATGTGAAAGATTGTGAGCCTTCTAGGAAGGATTTTCTTAAGCATAATGCTGAGTAACCTGTAGCCAAGTACCAAGACAATCATTTCCAGGAGGGCTTTGAGAGAATTTACTCTATAAATCAAACTTCTGAAACTGCCTGGTCAGCTTTGATTTTACACTTTATTTTCAACTCAGATAGACAAAGCTTTTATAAAAAAATAAGTAATCCTTTTCAATAATGATATTTCACAAGGAGAACAGATTTTTATGAATTTTTGCATATAGTTTTAAATATAAGAATAACAGATTTCTAGACTTTGGAGAGATCAAGAAGAAAAAGAGATGAAGGCAGAAAATAACAGTAGCACATATTAAAGGAAACTAAAGGAACCATTAAAGAGGTAGAATGAGAAAGAAAGAAGAAAAATGTGGGAATAAAGAAAAGAACAGAATCAAGGGCAAAAAGGAGTTTCAGTGAAATTAAAAATTCACAAAGAGAAAAAAGGAGAAGTAAATAGCGACAATAAAGAATATAAACATGTCAAATAAGAGCTCCTATGAGAGGAGTCATATGATCTTTCAAGGAAGACAGTTATAGGTCATTGATTTAAAAAAACAAAATGAAATTATTTCTGATATCATACAGCTTCAGCCAGGAAGATGGTGATTATTTCTTGAACTATTGCCAGCTTGTTTGACACACTGTCATGTGAGAATACAGCTGGAAGAAGCCATCTGTAAAGCAGAAAGTGAGTCTTTCACCAAAATCCAAGTGTGCCATCAACCTGACTTTGAACTTCCAGCACTGGGAGAAGTGATTTTGTCTTTACTTCAAAGATTTCTTTTTATTATAGAAGCACAAAGACACTATGATAGGCTGCAATACACACATCTGACCTGTCATAGCTACAGGACACCCAGCATGGTAGCTGGCTGCATGGGAGAGTCTGGGGAAGAGGACACAACCAAAACCCTGATGGCACTCCAATTCCCCCAAGGATGTTAAAGGATTAACATCCCACAAACAAGAAAGTCAGAACCTTGAGAAAAAAGGTTGAGCCTGGATTCACTCTTTCTATTCTGAGTGGCAGCAGCCAAAGGACAAATACGGCAGCAGCAGAAGTGGGAGCAGAAGAACCCATAACCTGAGCTTGCCACACCTTTGGTATTAAACCTTCAACCCATAATCTTAGCATGCATAAAACAGGGTGGTTCGACAATAATCCCTACAGTCAAAGATTACATAGAGCAGGGAAGATATCCTTAAATCCCAGTAAGTCCCTGTAAATCTTAAGGCTAATAATCCTTGTGTAGTAATCCTTGCAGTTTAAAATTTCATAGGGTGAGGCAGATGTCCACAATAATCCCAGCAGTTGACTCCACAAGGCAGGGCAGGTATCCTCAAGTCCACCTAAGTAAATCCCAATAAGTCTTAAGTCCAAGTAAGTTGCCAGCGACAGTTGCTCACAGATAAAAGGACAAGTGCAGAAATCACACCAAATGCCCAGGGCACCATGAACTAACATGAAAGTAATAAATGACTGCGGCGGAAAGGAGAGGTTCATCAAGGTTTCCCAACAGCTAATTCACAAGTCACAGTCTAAAGACTTAACATATAACTGGAGCCATTTTGTTATTTTATTTATTCTTTAGAGACCAAACTTTATACTTGGAGTGATAAAATAACTAATGAAATATATGACAAATGGCATGTACAATTTCTTACTTATCTAAGAGCCATTGAGGAATGAGATCTAGCTCCGCACCAGTCTGGTGTCCAGTTTGAGATCCTGATGCCTCAGCTCCTCTAGTATTGAGATTATAATGCAGGAATGTGACATCACTCCCAGCTAATGATGGCAAATTTTTATAGGTTAAAAAAAAATAACAGAAAATCTATTGTACATGCACAGGTGATTGAAATCTGTATCCTCTGCAGTGTCAGGTAGGGCTTGCTATTTTAAAAAGGACAAAAACATACGGGGTCCCCTAGTCCATACTAAGTTAGTTTTTCCTTTACTTAAGCCAAAGGTGAATTTTAGCAAGGAAGAACACCTTGGCATCGTGGTACACTGCAGTACTCTCAGCATTATAGGAGACTGAGGCAGCAGGAGGATCAAAAGTTCCAGCCTAGACTGGCAACTCAATGATATTCTGCCTCAAAATCAAAAATAAAAAGGGCTGAGGATGTAACTCAGCACACATATTCTCGATGTAATCCATAGTAAGAGCTGAAAAATATAAGAGCTGAAAAATATAAATGCTGCTAAATATTTCCCTGAGTTAAAACTTCAGAGAGCAGAGCTAGAGCTCCCTGGAGTGGTATAGATGACAGTGCTTAACTTCACGGTGGCAATGATGGAAAATGAGGACAAATTAGAGTGATGTTTAGGTTAATTGGTAATGGACTTTGCATCCCATCTGCCTTTCCACAGGTTACAAATATAATAAATACTGAAATTGAGGAACCATAAGGATAAGAGTTTAACAGAGATCAGATAAAGTCTTGAACCTTCGTTGTCTAAAAGTCTGAGTCCCAACCTCTTCAACTTTTCTTTAGGTTAAGGTCAAACAACATTCCAAGAGCCATATTTTTAAAAGGCTAAGTGTAAAGCATGCAATCACATATATTATTCAATAATTTCCTTATTTACCTCTAGCATTGATAAAGATATTGAAGACTAATGAGACAATACTATATGGAATATGTGGCTATAATTTTGAATTAGATACACTGCAATTCTTCTCAAAATTGTATCTCAAATCAAAGAACAAAGCCTCTAGGAATTTTTCTTGCAAGATGGAGCCCTCCGTCTGTCATTACAGCTTGTGCTAGAATTCAACTTCCTACATAACAGAGTGAAAGGCTCCCCTGAGTCCTGGAAGCATGAGACTGTTGGTGAAATTTGATTTGGAGATTCTGATTTTGAGATGCATAAAAGATATCATACCTTTTTTCTGGTATAGGAAAATTAATGTAAATGAGCTCTAATATATATATATATATATATATATATATATATATATATATATATATATATATATAGTTGATATTGTGAAACAGAAAATATTTAAAAGGAGAGGGAATGTCTGGGTAAATAAGGAGGAATGTGATAGTAATAAATAAAACAAAAAAATTTATGTATATAAGAGTTGAGGGTTGCAGGGTGGGTGGGGGAAGGGGAAAATGAGAATAAAGTCGTGTCATTCTGGTAGAAACTCTCAATGTTGAATGTGATGATCATGTGTATTAATGATGTACCAGTAAGACTTGAATTAAGAAGATATAATAAGGTATAAACACAGCATTTTAAATAGTAAGAAAAGATAACTAAAAGAAAAGTGTAGAAATGGAAATTATTTTATCTAATAATTTAACATATAAGCAATGTAAACTTTTTAGATATACAACAAATGTGGCATATTTGCAAAATGGCAACAATAGAAAGCCACTTAAGATATTCTGGAAAGAATTTAGGGCTGCATACAACAGTGATACACATGCACTCATGCATATAGCAATCCATTCCCAATTGCTAAGCTGTGGAAACCATCTAGTTACCCAGCCATGTATGAACAGATATAGAAAATGTAGCATATATGTACAGTCGGCTATCATCTGTCAATAAGAATAAAACCATATGATATTCAGGATGACAAAAGAAATGAAGATTATCAAATCAAATGAAATTATTCAGACTTGGAAAGTTAAATACTTCCTATTATCTCTTACATGAGCCAGATAAATAAGTAAAAAGAGAAAGCAAAAAAGTAGGAGTCAGGTATCTAGAGACTGCAAAGTGTCTAGAGGAAGGGAAAAGGAAAAGGAACAGGTGAGGGGATCAAAATTAATTTATTAAAATTAATTCATTAATTAAGGTATGATAAAAGCATGTAGAAACACGTCAAAGCAAAACTTATCATCACATAATGTTACTATGCACTAAAGATATAGATTTTATAATTTCTTATAACTAGCTACTATTTTGTATGTTGAGAAATGCATTCAAATATTACATTTTGAAATTATTTTGACATATTACATTTTGAAAATATTTCTTTTTTAAAAAAATATTTTAAAGGAATTTGCTAAAGAATATCTCAACACACTATTAATTTCTCTTGGATGAGAAAACTCTTGTAAGAAAAGAAGTGATAGTATAAATTTTTAAATAATTTGAATACATAAATCATTAATTAAAAGATCATATGGAAAAACTCAATTAATATGCAATATTAATTTTCCCACAATTAAACAGAGGCTAAAATATAACTTCGTAAGAAAAATACAAATATATAGCTATGAATATTTACTTGAAAAAAGTAGTGATTGAATTACTGCCTTCTAAAATTCATGTGTGAAACAATTAGTAAGAGATATTTTATATTAGGAGGACTATAAAAAATATTACTCTGAAGGAAAATGATAATTGGAAGGAAATTTCATTAGTTTTTCCACAAATCAAAGCATTTTCATGAAACTTAAGTAGAAGTTTCACAAAATTAATAACTGGGCATTGCTTTTGTTCTTGTATTAGGTGTTTGAATGTCACTTGTGTAGTGGAACATGTAAAGAGTTTAGTAAGTAAACACTGCATTTGTGCAAAGATCTATTTAGTATTCTTATAGCTGAAAACATCACATGCATTTCACTTCTAACTTTAACTCTGAGGGTGTGATACAGGAAATAGTACTGGAGATCACTTGAGGTTTATAAATTCTCAGGATTACAAGATCTGCCTATTCCCCATTTTTACGTGTATCACACATGTGTAATGCACATATATAGAACACCAAATTGTACAAAATATATATAATACATGCATATTTCACATGCACAATTATAGCATGATTATATATAGTATATAATTTTTATAAATTCACCAGCTGTTGCAAAAATCAGATAATTTTTGAAGTTACTTAGGGACATGGGGAGAACTAAACTAAATGATAGTTTCATAACACCAAAGTTGATATTCTTTTTACTAAGTCTTGCTTTTTCCAGAATTAAATGAGATTTCTCTGTATTCTTTGATACTGTTTTGCTTCCCCTGGGTATCTGTAGCCTGAGATAATCAAATCATTGCTCAGACAATGATTAAATGCAGTTAGACCTTATGCATGAGGGTTAGCATTCTGTCTACTTTTTAATATCATTTTTCCCCTTTGATAGTCATTGTATAATCACATGTATATAGAGGAAAAATATCAGCAGAGTGATCAAACAGCCCCTGGGCCAGTCCTCTTGGAGCCACCTTCACTGGGGTAAGATTGGTGTTAGAAGGGGTGATTGACTCTCCTTTTTCACTTCATTCCAGTGCAAAAAAGATTAGCACAGCCAAACTAATGAGACATTTACAAAGGAGCTCTCCTAAGAGCTTAAATGCGATGTGGAAGGCGCAAGAGGAGAAAAAGCTCCATCAACATTTCTCGTGTGGCATTCTAGAGGCAGACTTAGCAGTAAAACTCTGTGAATTCCTTGGTCTTCTGTCACACACGTCAGAGTCTATGATTGGGCACCTCATTCTCCTCTAAGATGCAACTTGTTTCCATGGATTTTAGGATTTTAGCTTCATTGTGGAGGGTATAATATTCTCCCATAGGCATATTACATACATAGACTTAGCTATACAATGTATATAAATATTAATTAATGCTTGAAGTGTGTAGAGTGTAACGGAAAAAGTAAAACTAGTCCATTCAC
>PVIR01023993.1:0-26433 GCA_004026965.1 Petromus typicus
AGTTTGCCTTAATGTTTATACTATAGTTATAGATAATGCTTTCTCTGGTTAAGGGAGGGTACAGTGCTTGAAGTTGGGGTGTGTCAATATCTAATTTTTCTTTATTATTGATTTTATTATATTGCTATTGTGGGATAGTTATTGATATTAATTGATTTCCAGTATCTGGATTGACTTTCATTGGTAATACAGAAGCCCTTTCTCAGCAAACTGGATACTGGGTCACATGCGCAGCACCTCCCTCCAAAATCAACAAAGGTGGCTGGATCTTAGAACAGAGGGAAAGATCTATAATTATCCACACTTAGGGTACACACTGAAAAGCAGACACTTAACTAAAGAGGTCTATATTCTACCAACAAATTATTCTACTATAATCAGCCAGAAAACCTCAGGAAAAACAAACACAAACAAACAAACAAACAAACAAAAATCCAACAGAAACATGAAAAGGCAAGGCAACAAAATGCCTCTAGAATTTACAACTCCCCCAGAACTGTTCCATTGGAGATTGAGAGAGAAGAAATCAAAAGCTATATAGTGGCATTCTTTAAAATGATGAAAGATGAGATACAAAGATAGATCAATGATGTGCCCACAAAGTTCAAAGAATATACAACTACAAAATAATAGACATAATAAAATGATCAAGTTTATAGAGGATAAAAATTTAAAAAAAAACTAGCTGAGTTAAACAAAAAGATGCTAAACTGCTCATTCATGTTTTGTAAGGTAGTAGTGTCCATGAAAAGGTACCAAGCCAAAATTAAGGAGATTAAAAATGCAATTGAATGTAGAGGCAGCAGAAAGAATGATTGAGAGGACAGAGTGTCAGAAATTGAAGACAGAGCTGCTGCTGGGGACCTATTATTCAGATACCTTAAAAGAGCAAGAGCAGATAAGAAATATATTCAACAGCTGCTCAATGAATTAAAGAAGATAAGTCTAAGACTAATTTTAACTAGTGAAAAATCAGAAGATAGTATACATGGCATAAAAATAGTATAATAGGAAGAAAGAACATCAAACTTTTCTAACATGGGGAAAGAATTTAACATACAGATAAGTAAAGGATATAGAATCTCAAATAGCCACAATCAGAAAGTATTTCTTGACACATCGTAGTCAAAATTACATAATTCTAACCCAATGACTGAATCTTAAAAGCTGTTATAGAACAGCAGTGAATCACTTAAATAAAGTTAATAAAGGAAAATCAGCAAAAGAAAAATAATGCAATGATAGTTGATAGTGTGAGCACTAACTTTCATTGTGAATGGCCTCAATTCTCCAATCAAAGACACAAATTGGCAGAATGGATCACAAAACAAAATCCAAGAGTATGCTGTATACAAGAAACACATTTAATACAAAAAAGAAATATCGAGACTAAAAACCAAAGAATGGAAAATAGTATTTCCATGTAACAGGAGCCTGAAAACAAGCAGGATTAGCTATATTATTTTTCAGACAAAGTGGGACTTTAAGACCAAACTAATCAGAAGAAATAAAGTCATTACATGTTAGTTAAAGGAACGATTGAAGCAAACAAAAAACAACAACAAACAATAATAAATATATGTGCACCAAAACCCAGTGCATCCAACTTTATAAAACAAAGTAGTGTACTAGATATAAATTATCAGATAAACACAATTTGTGGAATATATCAATACCACATTGTCACAAATAGAATGATTAGACTGAAAATCAACAAAGTTATATCAGAGCTGAGGCAAACCTTCAAACACAGGCACTTTACACATTCATGATGGGAGTGTAATTTGTGTGTCTTGCTGTTGGGCAGCTCTGATGAATTCTATCATCTGATGTTAAATATCCAAGCAGTGGTTCAAGCTGCCCAAGAGTCATACATGAACCAAGCCAGCAGGAACCAAGCCAGCAGTGGTTCAGGCCAGCAGGAGTGTGTTAATAGATAACTAGTGATTTTTCCACCAAACAAAAACAGAATACACATTTCTGTCGGCAGAATGTGGAACTTTCTCCCAAACAGACCAAATAGTAGTTCATAAAGCATGCATAAGTGCAAGAAAACTGAAATTATCCCAGGTATATTTTCAAGTCAGAACACAATGACATTCAGGGCTGGGGATTTAGCTCAGTCATTCTGGCACCTGCCTCGCAAGCACAATGACATTAGCAATGATGAAATACCCACAGAAATTATGCAAGCATATTGAAATTCAACAATATGTTATTGGATAATCAATGAATGATAGAAGAAATCATAGAAGATCTTAGATACTTCTTAGAGTCAAATGATAATGACAGCTTAATATACTTATTGGACACAAAGAGAAATTTATGGTAGTGAATACCCACATCAGAAAAACTGGGTGACTCTAAAGAAATAACCTGATGATGCACTCTCACTCCTAGAAAAGCAAGAATAATCCAAATCCAAAGATAACATAAGGAAAGAAATTATAAAGATAAAAGCATCCATTAACAAAATTGAGATTAAAATAAAATTCAAAGAGTCATTTAATTGAACAGCTTGTTTTTGAAAGAATAATCAAAATAGACAATCCCTTAGCCAATCTCACTAACGGAAAAAAAGACAAAAAAGACCTAAATAAATGCAGTTAGAAATTAAAAGGTAATATCACAACAGACACTTCCAAAATACAGAAAGTGATTATTAAGTACTTCGATAACATGTATTCCAAGCTGGGTATGGTAGCACACATCTATAATTCCAGAACTTGGGAGGCTGAGTAGGATGATTGCTGTGAGTTCAAGGCCAGTCCTGTCTCAAAGAACAAAAGACAAACAAAAATCCTGTACTCCAATAAATTGGAGAATTCAGAAGAAATGGATAGAGTCCTAGATATATACAAATTATCAAACTGAAATGAGAAGATTTAAAAATTGCAAATAACTCTGTAACAGTGTGAAGAGATAATAAAGAACCTACCAACCAAGAAAAGCCCAGGGCCTGAAAGATTCTACAAGAAATTCAAGAAAGAGCTAATAATGACAGTACTCCTTACACTTTTTATGAAATTGAAGGGAAAGAGTACTCTCAAAGTTATTCTTGGAAACTAGCATTACCCTGATTCTAAAACTACATAAGGATCCAAACTAAAAAAGAAGTATAAGCTAATCTCTTTAATGAATATAGATGCAAAATCTTTAATAATATACTGGCAGATAAAATCACCAGAATGATCCTAGACTGTGGCCAACTAGGCTTCTTCCCAAATGTACAAGGATAGATCAGCATACATAAATCAACAATTGTAACAGATCACATAAACAGAAGCAAGGACAAAAATCACATCATCTCAATAAATGCAAACAAAGCTTTTGACAAAACCCAACATCCACTCATGATAAAATAAGTGTGGCATGACCTTATCTCGATCTGATAAAAGCTGTTTATGACAAACCCACTGCCAATCACATGTTAATGGAGAACTTTGTCTAAGTTTTCACAGAGCTTTCATCACAAAATCAGAAACAAGGATATGCACTATTCCCACTCCTGTTGAATATAGCACTGGAATCATTAGACAGAACAACAGGAATGAGAGACAAGAAAGCATGTGTAGGAAAGTAAAAAGGGAAATTTACATTATTTGGAGATGACATGATTCTCTATATAGAAGACCCTACATATTGCACCAAAAGGCTCATAGCATTAATACACAAATTCATAAATGACACAATAAGTAAAGCATTTCTCTACACCAGTAGCATATCCACCAAGAAAGAAATTGAAAAATAATCCCTGAATAAAAAAATAAATCCTTGGGAATTCATATACCATGGAAGTGAAACACTGCGCAATTAAAACTACAATAATCT
The DNA here is from genome assembly GCA_004026965.1 of Petromus typicus. Taxonomy (NCBI): domain Eukaryota; kingdom Metazoa; phylum Chordata; class Mammalia; order Rodentia; family Petromuridae; genus Petromus; species Petromus typicus. The sequence continues at coordinate 3,832 of PVIR01023993.1, forward strand.
GAAGAAAAGATCAAAGAGGACATCTGAAAATGGAAAGATATCCTCTCCTCCTAGGTAGGCAGTGTTATTAAAACAGTTATTTTTCTGCAACTGATATACAAATTTAATTCAATCCCAATCAAAATACCAAGAGGATTCCTCACAGAACTAAAGAAAATAATCCTAAATTTATATGAAACCAGAAGAGACCTAGAATAGCAAGAGCAGTACTGGGTAACAAGAGCAAAACAAAAGGCACCACAATCCCAAACACCCAGTTGTGTCATAAAGCTACACTGATAGAAACAGCATAGTACTGACACCAGAAATAGTTGCTATAACAGAATGATGCATATTTAGATCATAATGTTAAGTGAAGTAAATCAGACATGTAGCTTAAACATCACATGGTTTCTCATTTCAAAAAAATCTCAGAATATTTAAAGCATAAAATAAATGTTGGATAATAAGAAAAAGAGAGAGTTTTTTTTTTTTTTGCAAAAGGGACATGGACCAAGAGATAGAGGGAAAGGGAAGTAGGAGGAGGGAAGGAAAGGGGATAAAAATTAATATTACATAGATGTACCAGTCCTGCATGAGGAATGGAATCATTATGTACTAACAAAAAATAAAAAATAAATAAAGATTATTTTAATCTGGACCATTTCATCTTCTAAAAAGTTAAAACAGGAACATGTCATCCTTAAAAATTTTTTTTAATTGAAATCTTTATTGGTACATTACATATACACATCATAAAATTTGTATTCAAAGGCAAAGCCCTTAAAATGAATCTGTAGAGCAAATTGCTTATGAGAAGTTATTAGAGTAGAAAGCCTCTTCTCTTTGTTGCAATTATTCTACTTTATTTTCATTCTCAGCCTCTCACACTACTCACATTTTTAATTTCTGTGGTGTATGTCCCTCCTGTTAGGACACAAGCTGCATGCCTTATCTTGGTCACCTTCCCAGTTATTCCAATGCCTAGAAAGTACCTGGCTATAGAAAAATGCTCTTAAATATTTGTTGAATACATTTATCGAAAACTATCTAGAAGATTGCACACCAAATTGTTAATAACGCTCACCTCTGTGAAATACAACTAGGAAAGCTAGAGGTGAGTGTAAGGGGAAAGAAGCAAAATGATGGATTTTTATGTTACAGACCTCTATAATTGTTTACATTTTTCATTACTTAGTAAAGAAAAATATTGACTTGCTTTACATTGAAGTCTTTCAGAACACACTTATTACAGAAACAAATAAATGTACAGGATACAAGTTCTAGTATAAATTAGATCTGTTAATCACTAACCATTGTTTTCATTGAGTATGTCCAGTTTTCATAGCAAGTCAAAAAGTTTGTCTTCAGGAAAGTTGATATTTTAAAAATGTATTTCTAGCATTTCACTATGGAGTGGAATTAATATGTAATTGTCAAATGTCTATTGCAAACAAATATGGTTACTAATTTTTAAAATAAAAGCTCCTTTCATATATTTAAAAATGGTCTTTCAACAATCCTCAGTAAAATAATAGAATTGCTGAGGAGGATATTTGTAAATAATTAAGAAACAACTAATTATAAATAATAAAATCATCTTGTAAGGGTAAAAATTGTGGCCAAGTGGCTTAAAAAAAAAAAAAACTGTAGAATTGCTGCCCATCGTGGTGCACACCTGAATTCCAGCCCTCTGGGAGATTAAGGCAGGGGAGTTGCAAGTTTGAGCCTCGCCAGGGCCACTTAGCAAGACCCTGCCGCAAAGGACAACCACAAAATTGAAAAAATTGAAAATAAAAAGTGAAAATAAGTGTTAACTAGGGTTCAATCAGGAAAAGAGATCCTGTACTAAGAATAGTTAAGTAAAAGCATTTATATGGCTAAATAACTGAAAGCATCAGTCAATATGCTTAGAGACTAAAAGCAAGAAGGAAGGCAACCAGATATTAGCAGTCATAGGAAACCTGTATCATGTTTAGAGTTCGAGGAACAAAGGGAGGTGTTAGTGTTACCAGACCCTTGAGGCCAAGACCAATGGGTAGAAACTGGGACCACGTTTACAGAATTATAAAGGGAGAGGCTGTCTGCCAGAAACTCGTCTAGGAATGAGGCGCAACCACTACCCAAAGTAAGAGAAAAAAATACTCTGGATTCCTTCCATTCAAATCTCCCACTAGTGCCTCCCATTGGCCATATTTAACGGGAAGTAAATTTTAAAGGGATCCTGGGAAATGTAGTTGAGTTTGTGCCTGACATAAGTGTAATTCAAGAGAGAAAATGAAGAATGGTTTTGAGAGTAAACTGGCAAGTGACCTGAACAAGTGACCAGGCATAATATAATAATAGTATGTTTTGTTACATAACAGTCCAATTTCATGTAAAATACTTTCATTGATATTTATTGTATATATTCAGGTATATTTGGGTAAGAATACAGAAGTACAGAACAGAATACATCAATTATTTCTCAAGATTTTAGACTCAGAAATTATTCTCACATATCTATCGAGTGATTCTTCTTGCATTATTTTGGCAACATATGGCTTCAAAAATAAACATACATTTCTTTGCTCACTTGAGATTAGGAACTTTTGTATTTATGCTAAAAAATTCAGTGTTTTAAAAATATATTTTTGCTGATTTGTTTCTAAATGGTGAACTAAGAGAGCAACTTTCAGACTATATTTGTACACAATTCTTGTGAAAAATCTACCCCCACCCAATAAGTTACAAGCTAAATTGAACATAACTGTCATGTTACTTTCTCTTTATAGCTTTGAATTTTGAAATATTGGAGGCATTTCAATGTGTTGTGTAGGAATTTAAATGAAATGAATGAACCTTATGTATCTGTTGAGCAAATTGAGGTAAATTTGCAGGATTATTATCACTTACTGCTTTTCAGCAACTGTATAATTGAGAAGGTTTTCCTAGTGATTTATACCACCATAAAATACTTGATCTTAGTTCTGTTAATTATGATTTGGAAGATGTAGTAAATATAATGTTAATGAATGTGTTGAATGATGTTGGATTAATTGGAATGACAAAAATGCCTTAAGCAAAGTATAATAGTTTGACACTACTGGCAAATTCAAAGATAAAATTGTGATTTACTTTGTATCCTGCCCTGTCCTTAGAAATATGACTTTTCCAAACCAAGAATTTAGATCCAATCTTTAGTAATCATTTCTATTATTTATTGAAGTTTTTTTTTTCTTGTTATGGAAGTTTCAAACATAAACACAAGTAACTCTAGGTATTGCTCTCACAGTTTCAACAGTGATCAGCTCATGACCAGTCTTGTTTTTATACCTCATCCCATCCATTTCCTTTTCCTGTCTCCCTGAGTTCCACTGGATTATTATTATTATTATTTTTATTTTTTTTGAGACAGGGTCTTGCTTTGTGGTTCAGGCTGGCCCTGAGCTCAGCCTCAAACTCACATCACAGCAATCTTCCTGCCTCTGCCTCCCGAGTTCTGGGATTACAGGAATGAGCCACCAAGCCCGGCACTGTGGTATGTGGTACTGGTTGCTGCTGGGCGGGAGTCTCCACGCCTAGTATGGTATGTGGTTACTGGGGATCGAACCCGGGTCCTTGCGCTTGCAAGACAGGCGCCGGAACCACTGAGCTAACTCCCCGGCTCTCCACTGGATTATTTTAAAGACGATCCCACACATCACTCCCTCCCTGGTTTTAACAAGCCTTTCATTGGGAGAGTGAGAAGGAAGAGAAGTCATATAGCTTTCCATTTATAATGTGGTAGGATTACACAAACACAAAGATTGTCGGTTTCCAAAAAATGGCTAATGTTACTGGGCCATAGTGTTATAAATTACCAGGAAATTATGTATATTTTGTGAAATCCACATAGTTCTTAGGATGGGAAAGGTATTGATTTTCAGAAATCAATAGTGTGCCTTCAAAATTAAATTTATATATTTAAGGCAGGATCACCATGAAGTGTACTCTTGGATACATATATATTTAGAAGTGTCATGGGGCTGGGGAGTTAGCTCAGTGGTTCCGGCGCCTGTCTTGCAAGTGCAAGGGCCCGGTTCGATTTCCCCAGTAACCACATACCATACAGGGCGTGGAGACTCACGCCCAGTAGCAACCAGTACCACATACCACAGTGCTGGGCGTGGTGGCTCACGCCTGTAATCCCAGCACTCGGGAGGCAGAGGCAGGAGGATTGCTGTGATGTGAGTTGGAGGCTGAGCTCAGGGCCAGCCTGAACCACAAAGTGAGACCCTGTCTCAAAAAAGAAAAAAAAAAGTGTCACACAAAAATTACAGTACCTTGAATTTATACCTTCTAGTGATGACAACAATGTCCTGAAAGTATTATGGTGGACTGGGGTGGGGGAAGGAGGAGCACATTTATGGAGCAATAACACAAGAAACATTACCTTCTCACTTTACATAATTTCCTTGGAAAATAATATCTTTGCTCACAGAATCAATTATTATCTGTTTCAATAATTTCTACATCAATATTTCTTTATTGCTCCTTAGCTTCACATAGTAGTTAGTTCAGTACATTTATATAGAAAGCTCCTCATTTTCAACAATCCTGGAAGAGACCCTTGTTATTGTCAACTCGAATTTTCCCTCCTCATTTTTTCATCTACATGAGTGACACCATCATGCAATTAGGTCTCCAAGCCAAGCTTAAGAATCGCAGTTCTATCCTGTTTCTCTTTTGCTCCTCAGACTAGTCAGTCCTCATTTCTTGCCCTGCCTGCCTCTTCAAAAGTTCTTGACTTCATTCTTCAACTACGGCTGTCTTTGCCTTAGTCATTCCTTTATTTTTTTGTTCAGAACTAGCAAGTTGTCTTAGATGTAATCCATTCCCCACTCTACAGAGAGATACTTAATACATAATATCTCTTTAATCTCAAATTCTCAAATTTACCCCTTTGTATGCCAAATATAGCCCTTTAAAAATCTAGTTTTACTTTATTGTTAGGCTCATCTCCTACTATTCCTTAATGACCCCTACCATCTAAGAAAGGGCGAAATATGTATTTCTCTACACCTGCTAAAATACAGATTCTGATGCAGTTGCTGCCTGATATTCTGTATTTCCATTAAGATTCCAGATGCTACTGCCGGTCCACAGACCACACTTTCACAGTTAGGACCACGTGCTCCATGTTTAATCTGAATCTACATTACTAGAAGACTCACGATTGTTTTTTCTTCTTGCTATTCATTGTATCAACTGCTTTAAGGCTTCAGCTATTTTATTTTACTTTCCCAAGTTTACCTGCTTGGTCATTTATTCTTCTCTTTCAAGTTTCAGCTTACATGTAACTTTCACTTAGAAAACTGACATGAGTTCCCCAGGAAGATGTGGGTACCTCTTCCACGTGCACTGCATTAATTACATTTCCATTATAGCACTAGCCTATTGCTTTGTGGATTCTTGATTGTCCATTTGCCATTCAGAATGTCCCTAGCATTATTCACAGTGCCAGGCACATGGGAGAAATAAAGAAAGCATTTGTTGAGAAATAAGTAGATGAATTCCCCCTTAGTGATTTGTATGATTGCCTTTGATATTCCCCTGGTATTCCCAGCAGTGTATGAGGAAATATATAAGTATTTCTAAACAATCCTAAAAGATTCCTGGATCGCAGACTTTGAAGATTAATTGTAATCCCATTTTAATAATTACTTGATTACCATAAGCCAAGGGCCCAGCACTATCTCCATGCAAGCTTCATACAGTAGCCATTTGGGCCTTGATTAATGAGTCATGGTTTGTCTTTAGCCCCCAGGCTGGTGGGCTCAGGAAGCTGATTTGTAAGCACATTGAATGTCCCTTTCTCAGGGGGACATTCACAGCAGCCCAGCTTTTACGATAGATATATAATTTAGAAAGTCAACTCATTAATTTACTGTGAGATGTTGGGATGTTAAGAATCAGAATACTGGAAACTGCCCTTTCCTTGCTGTAAAAAGCTTTAAGGAAACTGAACTCATAGTTCACTTTTTTGTAGTGTGGAATCTGAAAAGTAGGATTCAGATAAACTGAGTGTGGCATGGCCTCAGTTGTCTAAAAGCATCCAAACCACAATAAGAATAATCTTGCCAACAGGACCGGAAGCAGTCTGTGGCCACATGGTCTGTCTCTGCTCTAAGAATGACTTTCTACGAGGACTGGAGACCCTGGGTAACCGTCTCATGATGGACAATGCCCCTCCCAGCCCCTGTCATCCCAGCATATTGGCCTCTGCTCCTCTTCCCTTACTCTTTTCCCCTTGGCCACGAACACTTTCCCTTCCAGGGAGAGTTTTGTCTTTATTGAGGTGAATTTTCACCTCCTCTGATAGGTAGTATAGAATCAGTAATTCCTCCAAGTTGGACAGCAAATGCCTCTGGAGCGATCACACTATTCTCACCTTTCTGGAAGCGGCTTTCACAGGAAATGGTAAGAAAGAGGCACCTGGCCAGCATCTGAGGAGCTGGAGAGTACTGGGCTCTATGTCTTTGTTCCACAGCCCATTGCAGGCTGTAGTTCTCTTACTGGGTTGTGCAATTGCTGGGAGAAAGACTCTGAAGAAAAGAGTGGAGCAAAAGCAGTGGTAGTAAACTATGAGGAGGGTGATGAGTGAAGGGTGAGGAGGAATATAACTGCGTGCCAAGGTGGGAAGTTGTAATTTTTCTCCCCTTTGGATATAAATATGTAAGTTATTGACAACTTTCTTTTGTCTCCTGGTGGCAGGGGACACTGACACAAGGAGGCACTTCTCCATCTGTCATGTGCATGCACAACAGGTAGCATTGGATTAGAGCATCCGTTCTGATCTGGCAGGGCTGGTGTAGAAGGGGTCCTAGCATTCTGCACTTCTGACAAGATGTCGGCTGTCAGCCCTCATCCTGGTCCTGGTCTGCATGTGGAGCGTCGAGGCTTGCAGAATTCCTTGCTATCTATTCTCACCTTCTCAGTTGCCAGCTAAGTCGAAAGTTCTTCCTTCTGCTCGCCATGTGTTCTTTTGTACCTGCTCTCTGGCTACAGAGTTTATTTTGCAGAATCAAGCATATCACATGGTAGGAAACCCTTCTGGGCCACGTGGATTTGTATGGCCTTGGAAACATTCAGTCACTGGGAAGTGAGACAATGAAGGAAAATGAACGGAGTGGGGAGTGCGCCGTGTGGGCGGAGAGGAGAGAGTGATGTTGTCTGTGTGCGTGAGCGTGTGTGGTGAGGGTGGAGTAGCAGGAAAAGGATATAATAGGTCTCATTGGAATGTGGAAATGTGTGTATGTAAGAGACCTGTTAACTCATGTCTAAGATAGCATAACTCCCTTGCATGGTAGGGCAAGTGCTCTAGCAAAAAAAAAAAAAAAAAAAAAAAAAAAAAAAATCCTAGGGGATGTCAAATAATATTTTGGAATACTATACCACCTCAAATCATGGTTATTTCTCCCTTTTGATGTCATTGGTTGGATGTAGTTCTTTGCAGCTGAGAGTTTACTCGGGTCCCTATTCTGTTTTGCAGAGATGAGGTGGAAGGTATTACAGAGGGAGAAATGTCTACTGTTTATGGCCAAACAATATTCAGGATGTCATTATTCCTGTTTCACCAATACGTTTCTTCCCAAAGTATTATATAATTTTTCTGCAGAAGTCCTATTTAATAAGCTGACCTTCCTGACTTTGCTCTTCTTTTTTTTAATTAAACCTAGATTTTGTATAGAAATTATATTGGAGAATTTTTTTCCATTAAACATAAAACTGCCAAAATTTCATGTATCTCTGCTCTTCTTTTTAGCCATTCTCTTCCTTTTTCAATTCTCTAGTCAGGAATTCTATATGTATATTACATTATTATTTTTAGTTGTCTCTTGTTAAATTGCTTCCTATTATGCAACCTATTTCCAGGGCTTAGAGAATCAGGACATTTCAAAATAGTTCAAATACTCAAAATCTCAATGAGGGGTGGAGTGTATCCCTCAGTGCTAAAGCACACATGCAGTAGGCAAGAGGCCCTGAGTTCTCTTCCTCTCTCCACCAAAAACAAAAAAACCCTACTGATCAAACAGCAGCAAAAATACTCTAAAGATTTTATTGTGGCAAAGATTTTTGAAAACTTTATCCTTCACCAGAAAACTCAGAAAGTGTTTGGTAAACTTATCTTTAAGATAATTTTCTGTGATGTTTTTCTTCATGATGGTAAGGAAAATAATATAGTCATTAAACAGATGACGACTGTGAAATATGCTATGAGTGTGATAAAATGCAGTTTTCACATTCAGACTGAGATACTCTGCTCTGATTCTCTTCCAGTCCCCGTCTTACATGGATCTGTGCAGCGCTGTAAGTGACGCGCCTCTGTGGAAAGTTCGTACTGGTTGAGAATTTCATAGAGATGTCACTGGGAAATGTTACTTTTTATTGCTTGGACTTCTCAGGATTTTATATGTGTAAAGTGCTGTATAATCCCATCAGTGGTTAAACCTCATAAATAATTTCATGGCTTGGTTTACTATTGCTATATCCATTTTATAGATGGTAATACAGAGGAATGGATTATGGGGAATTGAAATTATAACTTACAACCACAGAAGTGTCCCCGCCTATTGTTTAGACTGGAAATGTATCTTGTAAAGTGCTAAATATCTGCTAAAAAGTGAAATATGTAGGGATCTCAGATTCCTGAGGCTGCATTTGGGTTTGTGAAGAAAAAACCAGAAGATTTGAATGAAACACAGAATATGATGGAGAGAAAATTCCCTGGCAAGATGACATCTGCTGGGTCATTAGGCAACTTGAGTTTATATTCAGAAACTCGCTTTCCTGTCGGTTACAGTGCCAGGAATAGCTGCCTTCTTCATTCTTCTTGTCACTTTAATTCTAATCCTGAAAGCACAGCCATCAGATTCTTAATGGTCACCTCAAGATCAGACATATTGCTATGGCCTCAGAAAATTCACTAGGGAACAAGAGATTCTGTCTGCAGAAAGCATCCCGCGAACTGAACAGCGGTATCTTGATAATCCTGCTTCCTTTACCCAGGGCCATGAGTGTTAGACTTAGAGAGCTGAACTGTGAAGTGAACTAGCTTCCGGTCAGTGTCTTGGGCATTTTCTCATCACTGGCCAATGCTCCGGGGTCAGTTGATTCTGGGCAGAAACAGGATGGCAGAGGGGCCTGGCAAAGGAAGCAGTGCTTAGCGTGGAGCCCCAGGAAGCAAAGAGAGAAGAGAGAAGCTGGGCCCTCGTTCCAACAGCACATTTAGCTTCTGGATTCATCAGTGGATGAATCCATCGATGTGTCCTCATGATCCAGCCATGTTCCACATGCGTGAGAATGTTAGGGAATGTTTTACATCGAAACTATCACACTGTGTCTTCAAGTCTGGGAGACATTCCTGCAGTTATCGAGATGGCACAGTGACAGAGATACCCAGTAAGAGCCAACCCCTGAGCACAGTGAGGAAATGAGCAGCCTGGAGAAGGGTGCGGAGTGGAAGCAGGGTGCGTCATTTGCGGTGCTCTGGATGTCCCTCAGGAGGATGGAGAGCTCTCAGCGCGTCTTCCTTTTGGGGAACAAGCAGATCTCTCAGCACATGTGTTCTAGCCCCAGGAGACCGTTTTGAACTTCTGACTCCCATAACCAGGTGGTTATGGAGTCACTAAGTTTGTGGTAACTCGTCACCACAGCAATAGCAAAGTAAGGCAGGAACATTTTGCCTTTATGGGGTCTTTCCTCTATTTAACTAAGCAGTAAAAATAATATTTTATAATTTTGTTAACATAAAGATGAATATATTAATATTATAAACCATAAAACATTTCCTGTGTTTTTAAGGCTGTTTTTTAAAAAAATCAAATATTTTGGCCAGGGATTTAGCTCAGTCATTCCAGCACCCTTCTTGCAAGTGCAGAGGCCTGGTTTGATCCCCTGGTAACCACATCCAATACTGGGCATGGAGACTCATGCCCAACAGCAATCAGTACCACTTACCACAGTGCCTGGTGTGTTGGCTCACGCCTATAATCCCAGCACTCAGGAGGCAGAGGCAGGAGGATTGCTGTGATGTGAGTTTGAGGCTGAGCTCAGAGCAAAACCCTGTCTCAAAAAAAAAAAAAAAGGAAATATTTTCACGAGTACCTAAAGGTCTTTTGGGCTGTGAGCACAGTGCCAGGTGTGCCTAGTGGATAGCTTGACTCCACTTCTGGGGATATCTGTCCAAACTTTCTCCATCATTCAGCAGTTCGGATTCAGAACAGACAGATGTGTGCCCCACTGAGGGACAGCAGAGGTGCTACTTCTTGTTTTGTTGTTTGGTCACTTGATGTTTGAAACGGGGCAGCATATGGTGGGGATGCATATTTTGAGCAGGAAGAGCTGGTGTATTTTTTAGTCGCCTGATGTCAGGATGGCCCCCATACCACACGCACAATAAACACAATCATTTCTCGTTGCACAAAGAAAGACTTGTGACAAGATTCTTGTCTTTTAGTTTGATTTCTTAGAACTATACCCTTCTTTATACATACTTTACTTATGTTGAAATAAAAGATAAAGTGTATTACAGGTTAAAATTTGAAAATGGATGTAATAATGATGTTAATATTCTTTATATTTAGTAATATCTATACTTTGTAATAACACCTTCATTTACAGTATCTCTTTTGATAACTTATAAAGTCATAAAGATCCTAGGAAGAAAAATATTTTAGAATATATATATATAATTAGTCACTTAAATTTTAGATTTTCATCATTTATAATTTTTTTAGAGAAAGTACTGAAAAAGATAGGTATGGGCTTTTATCACTTTATAATTTGGTCTGCGGTTCAATAGGGATACAAAAAAAATTTGTACTCCTTAGTCATATGGTATATATTACTTTCCACACTTCCATGAAAAATGATATATTTCAAGCTTATGACTACAAGTGTTAATTCTGTGAATTGGAAATCACAACATACCTCATTGCATACCTCATTAACTATTTCCACTTCTCTGATAATTAGAAGTCAAAAAGGCCTGGTTTTTAGCTAACAAGCAAAGCTAGGAAGTTCAGAGACGTGATGAAGGAACTTGAGAGCACTTTGCTGTGTACGGAGCCCACAAAGATAAAAACAGTCACTTTTCCTGAGTTACGATCCTAACTGAGGATTTGCCGAGCCGACTGTCATTTGGCACTGTTCTGGAAAAGGCTATGTCGAAAAGGATTTGTTTCTAGAGATTTTTCAGGAAAATTGCCAATTTGAACTGCTCAACCACGTGAGATCATTCCTGGCCGGCAGGGAGTCCTTTTGTCATCGTGGGCTTGCTGAGTGAAGTCTCCATGTCCCTACTGCTCTGAGCGCGTGGCTGTGCACCTCTTGTGTGCTGATGTCCACAGGGATGCTTGTACCCTTCTCTTTATATCTGCCTTCACAAAATCGCCTGAACTTATTGACCAGCCTTCGTGTGTCTTCATCACACCAGTTTTAGTCCAGCTCTGAAAAAACCAAGGGCGGAGATAGATTCCATCAGATTAATTCTTAATTTCACAATGAAGTTCTGACAGGATATCTGGTCTCCACACAAAGGATTCTGTTCAACCAAACCTAGTGGCCCGTTTCATTATCCAGAATAGTGAGCTGTTCTTCCTAGACTCTCCCTGCTGCTGCTCCTCTTCCATCCTAAACTCTTCTCTGCCCTTGTATAGTTAGGTGCCTATTCAAAAGTTGTCCTCATTCAAGTTATCCCCTGCCACACCTCCAGGCCCGGGACACTTCCAGTCTGAGCTCCCAGCAGCCTTCATGCCTGGCCAACGCCAGACAGAGAGGGCATCACGGTGAGCTCTGTGAAGAGAAAACCTTGCCTTGTGCAACAGTGACCCATTTGGCACTCGAGGAGAATAATCCTGATGGGCTTTTGGGACTCAGCGTCCCTTTCCCCTGGGATCTTCCCCTGGAGAGCTCTTGCAAACACAATCACTCGGTCACAGTTGAGGGTCCTCACAGGAAACCCATGGAAACAGGGCCATGTCCCATGGCGCTTTAACTCAGGCCTGAAGCTTGATTTATCAGCTGTCTGAAAAAAGAAAATACTGCTAGGACCTGAGCTGTGACCATAAGGTGTGAAGGTGTCAAGTTGAAAAAACAAGGGTGGGTCTAAATCTCCGCCTCCATCACCCTCACCCCTCTGCAGCCATGAGAAAATTATTCCAGTGTAAACATTTTTTTTTTCAAATTTAGGATATCTTTGTGCAAGAAAAACTACTTTATTACTCAACATTAATAACACTCACTTTGAACCTTAATTCTGAAAACCACAGAATTTTAAAAATGCTGTAAATAGCTGACATGGGTGTTCTTTGCCTGCTTTCAAAGGAATTGTTTTTGTAATTACTGAGTAGGGTAAAGTTGAATTGTCCCCAGCAGTAAACAGAAGAGTATGTAATGAGATATCTCAACTGAAAACATTAGTCATATCCAGATTAATTAATAATGGAAAAGTTTCATGGCATTTCTGTTTTTTTTTTTTTTTAGTTGTTGGGTCTCTGTTCTCGTTCTGAGTACAAATAAATGTCTGACATATGGTCTCAGCCAAATTCCAAAATGTAGCAAAAACAGGGCCTGCATATTTGGCAGGAATTTAAACTAGTTCAGGTCAGTGTCTGTTTTCTGCCCAAAGAAGAGTTTATGCATTTATCCTGGACCAGGAAAATAACAGAAAAACACGGGGAACAACAACTAATATTGTAAGCTCTGGTGCCAGGCTGGCCAAAGATATTGTTTGGAGCAACTCAGGAATTACTGCCCAAGCTGCAGTTTGGGTTCACAAAACGTCTGGAGGACAGTGAGCCAGGGAATACAGATTGCATTGTTGTAAGGAAATTGCCTTCTCCCTGCTAAGGCTCTCACCTTGCAAATCACCCCCTCTTAGCAGAAGCACATCTTACTTGTTAACTCTTCCCCTGCTTGCTAACCTTTTCAATCATCCCCTTCATCATTGCAGAATGGCCTTCAGAACAAAGCAGCGTTTTAAAGCCTTTTCCACTAAAAGTTCGCCCCTCCCCCTCTTTTAAAGAGGCCGTGTGGGGGTGATTTCTTTCTTCTTCTTGTTCTTCTTTTTTTTAAATTTGTTTTTCTGCAATCTACTCTTGTGAAGCTGTCATTGTTTGGGGGTTGATGGATATTTCTTCAGAGATACCATCATATCGCTTGTTATTGTAACACTTATTGGTGATAAAGTTGAGACTAAAAATTAAGCAGCTGCAATGTAGCAGCACAAATTAGTTTAATGTAAGCAGTCAGGAGCAGCTGGCTGGCTCGGGACTCGAATTTAGCTGTTGGGGGAAGGGTGCTGTGATGCTGACAGTGTTTTTTTCCTCTACATAAACATTTTTGGCTGTTGCAGCTTTTGTGCTGATCATGTGACAGTGTCCCTAGGCAGATAATTTATTTCTGTGGCTTTCATGAGCAATCATTAACCTTCAGACACCGAGTTTGTTTTTTGCTTTGTGGCATTTGTTATTATTATTGTTATTATTATTTGTATACTAACTAGTTTAATTCAGAAACTGTCAGGAGAAAATTACAACCAATTTATAATCGACTGCAGTGCATAATACTTACGTTTCTATTAAAGCAGACCTTGCTTACCAGACCCTTCTCATAGCTTTGATGGTGTCTGGTGGATTCAAACAGTTTTTTCGGCGGGGCTGTCATTGGGAGGCTCTTGTAGTGTCGTCTTGGGGTTGTAAACTGGCTTTGCAGAAGCCCAGTGTGGAGATAACTTCAGCGGTCTTTATCCCCTAGGAGGCTGAAACCAAAGGGGCCAGGGGACCAGGCTTGTGGTGTTGGACATGTCTTGTGTCCCTTCTTCCTTCAACAACCGATACTCCTGACTTTAGGAAAGACTGAGGCCATTTGTAGCGAATAACTGGAGCCCGAATGTATAGGGATTGAAAACAAAGGAAATCAGCAACTGTGTCATGCATAAATCCAAAGGGACCAAAAGCTATCAGTTCTGACAACTACTAATCACACTGACCCTGTTTTCTAAATTTATCTCTTGTGTCCTTCTATAAGCTGTTTGTGTTGCTCAGCCCTTTTTGCCAACCAGCAACTCGGGAGTAACACGCACAGGGTCTCTCTGGCATCTATCATACATGATATCTTCAGACACTTTCAGAATGCCGATTATCTTGTGGGTATTGTGTGGGACCTGTTAGATATTCATTTATTCATTCTCTCATGGTGCAGGGTTGGTGGGGGAACAAACACTCAGGACTACTTGCACAGAGGGATTTGATAAAGTGTATTTATAAACCCCAAGGAACTGTATTTAGTATAAACTGAGAGGAAGAAATAACTCTTTTTCTATTTGGATCATTTAAAATATCTCAGTGATGAGAGCTGTTCATAATTGATCTTAATATTTCATAAAGATGGATGCATGGATTGTAGAAACACAGCAGGAACACTCTATTCTTTAAAATGTATGATTCAACAGCTCAAAACACAGGGTAAATCGATATTGCTGTACTTTAAACATTTGAAAACACCATCGACAGATTAGGTATGATATAGGCTGAAGGTGAGAAAGTGCTTGGGAGATCAGAGAAATGTGGACGCCCGAGTATTTGGGTGATCTTTGGTGTTGCATAAAAATGAGTGAATGAGTTCCCTATGGGTCTTATCTGGTAAGTGGCTCACTTAGCTTTTGCCTCTGTGAACCCCTTCATCCACAAAAGTCTTGGTAGTCATATTTTATAATCATGTCAATATAGAATGAATATAATCCAGGCAGAGTGAATTCATTTTTGCAGACTTGAAATTATTATATCTGTTTTCTTTCTGATTTTAAAAGAAATTAAAGCGAAAACGTTGTCATGGTGCCCTAATAACACTGTGGGCCTTCAGCACTCAGCTTCCTGTGTTACACAGGAAAGTCAACCCTAAGGATGGCCGCAAGCACAAGACAGGCCTTTACCAAGATGGAGATTCTTTGCAGGAACAAACCTAGGACAGATGGTTGAAGTCCCCGAAATTCTCCTTTCCTCAGGTTAAAGCACTCACAGTTCACTCCAGACACTCTTTGTCACAAGTTTCACATCCAGATTAAGCTTTTCACAGTGAGCTCATGTCAGAGATCTCCCCTAACTCTGCCCTCCATCCTCATGAAGTCTTGTTGAGATCCTCTCGTGCTCAAAACTTGAGTTCTCTGTGGCTTTTCTTAGCCAGACTCCTCTTGGCTTTTGCTCTAGAATGCACGTTCCCTTTGTGCACGGTTCTTCCCTCCATCCCAAACAGAAGACACTTGGAATCTCTGTCTTCTGGAACTTCTGTGTGTGCACTTTTCCTCCTGCACTGACGTGACCCAGCAGAATTCTCTCAGAATCTTCTCTTAGAGTGAGCGCATACGTGTTATTCTCAATTCTCCATTGTCATTTTAGCTCTTAAATCCCCTTTCTCTTATTTCATTCCCACCTTGAATCTTCTCTCTCAATAACTTCAAGCAGTTAATTCTGTATCATTTTTTTTTATCAATACAAGATAGATTAATAATAACCGGCCACTTTGCCCTCTGGAAGATGGTTCTGTCAATTTCACTAGCCTTGGATTTAAATATTTTCAAAAATTGCATTTGTTCTACACATGTACACACTTTTTTGTCATTATCTAATAAGCATATAGCATGGTAACTATTAACTTAATATTTATATTGTATATAATAGCTATTCTGTGTAATCTAGATAAGTATATGAGAGGATGTATAGGTTATTTACCAACTATCCCATTTCATATCAGGGCTCAAGCATGCATGGATTTTGGCTTCTACTGGGGTCCTGGAACCTGTTACCCATGGAATGACTGTATTGAATATGTTGTTATGTTAAAAGTTTTTGTAAATGACTAAATATGCCAAACGACTCTCTTATTTATGACAAGGACTTATAAAGTGTGTACTGTCATGGGTTCCATTTTAGAGATGGTGAAGCTGAGGTACAAAGAGATTTCATAACTTCTCTCTTGACTCTATTAGGATTACATCTCAGGCATTTGGATCACAGGGCATTAGTTTTCACTCATTATGTTATACCGCTCTTATGCTATTATCAAACTTACCTCATAGCTGCTACAATTCTCTTACTTAGGAAACATCTGTTTTTCATCTACTGTATGTCAGGCACTCACTAGTACCTAACTGCTCTTGAGAACCTTTCATTATTGCTCGAGAGACAGAACTAGATACAGTATAGAAGATGGTGAAACACTGCTAACAGTACCAGGTGCTAGGAGCCTGTTATGGACACAAAAGTGCGGGGTGAATGGGAGGATACCTGGTCAGGCTCATAAGAGAAGGACATATATAAACTTCAAAAGAAGGGTGAATTATAAATATTGGAAAAAAGGGAATTTTCATGGCAAAGCAAAAGTTAGGCAGGAAGTCAGATGTTTTTCTCATTTTCATGGTAACTTTAAAAATTGTCAATACCTGGTCATGTACTTCCTTCTCTTTCTCTGGGTGGGTAGATACTAAATTACAATGACTTTGAGTAGGCATAGAGCTGTGGCCAAAGATGAGATTCATTTAGACAGAAGAATAAATTAAAATTGGGCCCAGGATTTAGCTCAGTGGTTCCGGCGCCTGTCTTGCAAGCGCAAGAGCCTGGGTTAGATTCCCGGTAGCCACATACAATACTGAACGTGGAGACTCACGCCCAGCAGCAATCAGCATCACATACCACAGTGCCAGGTGTGTTGGCTCACGCCTGTAATCCCAGCACTCGGGAGGCAGAGGCAGGAGGATTGCTGTGATGTGAGTTTGAGGCTGAGCTCAGGGCCAGCCTGAACTACTAAGCAAGACTCTGTCTCAAAAAAACCAAAAACAAACAAAAGAATAAATTAAAGTTTTGTCTGTGGGAATAAAGTCTTTCTATCATTCATTTATTTATTTCCATGTTTTTGTCATTATTTACTGAATATCATTTTCTGACCAGCTTGGAAAACTTGTGAGAACAAATAATTTCTCTTGTGTTCGAAGAGCTCAGTCCAGTAGGGTAAAGGAAGAGGATAATGTAAGGAGTTACTATTGAACATGATCAAGGCAATTAGAATATTATGTAACAATAGCAAAGTTGTCACTGAGCGAGGAGCTCCCGCCTCTTCTGTACGTGGATCAGAGATCGTTTCATTTCAGCAGTGCTGGCTGATAGTATTTCAGAAGATAAGTAGGTATTCACCAATTTAAAAAGGAAAGAAAAGGCATCCTAGGCAGGGAGATAAACCTACGCAAGAGATAAGGGGGGGGGGGGAGTTGGACAAATGCGGAGAGACTCCACAGCTCTCAGCAGAGTTTCAAGGTCGCCCTGGGGAGTTTGGAGTTGAGGTGTGGATTCAGGCCTGGCAGAGTCACACAGGCAAGGTTTTAGCAGGTGGGGTCACAAGCTGTTCACATGGACAGAGAATGAACTGTAGAGGGAAAAGGGGAAAAATGGGGCCGTGGCCACTGTGTTTGGTGCTACACGAGAAGGACCTGACTCGAGGTCTGAGGAGGAAGAGGGAAGGATGTGTTTGTTTATGCCAAAGACAAGTTAAGTGTGGGAGGAGGGTGCACTAAAATACTTCCCTAAAATACTTCCCAGGTTTCTGGGCCAGTACATGAATTTATGGATGCAGATGGATATTTAAGATGGGATAAACAAGTGATTGTAGTTAGTTGATTCTCATCATTTGTAGTAATTATTTTTATAAAGTTGCCTCAAGCTCTGAGTTAGAAAGTATTGCACTGTTTTACTAGGAGGAGAAGTACAGGGTTAAATTCCTTTGAGCATTATTATCAACTTTTTGGTCCAAATCTTGTTTTATGAATGCTTCTGTTTTAAGATACCTTATTCAATATAGATTGTTGACCATTAACATTGAAATCACACCTACTAGCACCAGGTAGTTCACGTCTGAACAAAACTTGCATTTTCAGCGTCAGGCATATCCTAGTCCTCATGGACTTCAGAGCACAAGAAGCACATCATCACCCAACTGGAGCATTTTAAAATTTCAGAAAGTGAAATCTTGAACAAAATTCCCCAAAAGGCAGATTCATTACTAAACAGGAGGCATAAAAGGTACTTATTTATTGCATGAGAGCTGAAACAAAATGATAGCGTGTGACCTTCTTTAACGTCAGCTGGAATTAGAGTTGAGCAGAAGACTCTTGCCTTTTGTAGCTCTGTCCATGTCCATAAATAGCTGAACAGGACTATTAACTTCTGGGATTACAGATGCATTTTATTAGGTATGCAAATTCCCAAATACTGCATGTGGAAATAGTGAAGACTAGTTACACCTTCTAAAGAGCATTCCCTTGTTCTGCATCCTGGGAAAACCAACTACTATCCAGCAAGTCAAAATTTTCACCTCTCTGTATGTGTCTGTGAATGACTATGACACATCATAAATTTGAATTCAGGGAATTACAGACAAACTTTAGGGAGTAGGAAAGGCACAACTGTGTTGCTCCTTAGCAATAAGGATCCATTGTGTTCATTTAGGATTGGGAAATTTCACTCTTGACGTGCCTTTAAAATATGCAGTTGGTATGACATGGAATGAAATCCAGGAGAAATTCTGAATCAGGAAATAGGTAGTTGAGATACACTGGTATATAAGGGGCTGGGCTGTGTGGGTGGAGATCATCATAGGGCATAAGAAATGATTTTAACTGCACAGACATGGAGTAAGAGTGGAGAAAGAGGATGTGCCAGGACACGGTTGTCAGAGCAGTGACTTTGATGGAACTTGAGATCCTCAGGAGCTTCCTCCTGCATTGCTGGAGGAATATGGTAAAAGTTGGGGTCCTGGTGACCTTGATGCAGGAGACTAGATCCAAAGCTTTCTCTGTGCAAGTGGCTGTCAGAGCTAATGTTTCTGGATGAACAAAGAATCTATGGGAAAGAGGGCGTCATGGAGCAGAGGTGGAGGACAGGTCTGGGAGTGTCCATGGCCCCTGCTGCAGGAGGGAAGGGAGCGAACTTGCTATTCCATCTCACATGCCTACTGTTTGTAAACAACGCCAGCCTTTTTCTTCCCCTATGTGTTCGCTGTCTTTTTGTCTGCTTTTTTCCTCTACCATGATCCCATTTCCAAGTATATAAGCTAAAATATTTAAGATAAATCGGAATTAGATTGAGGATTCAACTCTTCAATATTTCTTTATTCTTTCCTCCTCTGTGCTGTTAGACACTACACTACAAGCCAGATATATAATAAGCAATGAACTAGGTAAGATCGCAGCACTCATGAATCTCAAAGTTTGGAAATACGACGCAGGGAGAGTTAGGTTGGTGCTTAGGGTACCAGCGATAAAGTTCTGCTTGGGTCACTGTCATTGACAGAGTTGGACAAGTCACTTCAACTCTTGAATTGTAACACAGTTTTGATTTCTAGGTTCCCGTTTGCCCCTTTATATTCAATAATTCTCTAAAATCAAATAGGCACACAGTGTGTTACAGGATGGTGGCTAATCTTATTTCAGACTTGAATATTGTGGGGAAACAAGACTTAATTGAGCCTGCGTTGCAGGAAGCCTTGAACCACAGCTTATGTGCATGTCCCCTGTAAGAAGTGTCAGGTGAGTGTCAGTGCTCACACTGCAGCTGTTGAACCCTGAATGTGTGGATTCCAGAGAAGGATTTATTGGGCAGAAAGGAAGATGCCAGCCTTCGGAAAAGGATTTCATAATAGCTCACACGATTTAACACCAGCTGGAGAGTGGAATCCAGCACTTCTCACTGTTATGCTGTGTTTAACTGAATGACCCCATTTGAAAGCCACTGCTGCGCTGTTGCGAAGAGTAGCAGGAGCTCACATGTTGTTCAGTCCCTGAGAACATCCCAGAGAGACTGGAGACCATGTTTGAAATAGACGAGTTGAGTTCCTTTACCAAATGCAAACATAGCACTAGGAATCTGTGGCATGTTGAGTTATTTCTGCATTGCAACTCCCTGATTTCTCAGAAAGGGATCTACTGAAAACATGAAATGAAGCATGAATCCAAACAAAAAGTTGTTTTTCAAATAAATATTAGCTACGCTGCTTTCCGACGTGCTTCCTCTACTTCACAATGCCCAAGTGTGGGTCAGGGTCTCACAAGCAACAGAAGAAAGTCTAGAGAGAGCTAACAGATAAAAGCACTTGCAATTAAAGGCCCCAACACTAACAAGCAAGTTTTTTTGTTTGTGGCACTGGGAACTGAACCCAGAGCCTTCACTCTGAGCTACACCCCCAGCCTCTTTTTACTTTTTTGTTTTTTTGAGATCAGGTCTTGCTGTATTGCTCAGGCTGGACTTGAACTTGTGGGGCTACACTCTCACCTTCCGAGGAAGCTGGGGCCACAGGCGTGCACCACTATGCTCAGCTCACAGGCAGGATTTTTAATACATTCTGTTATGTTTAGGGTAAATATATTCCTTTCTCAAAGGGTACATTTTTAAGAGAAAAATAATTATACCAAAGATCCCTCTTTTAGTTGTTCCATGGCTAAAAAGATGAGTCTACTTGAATTAGTAATCCATTGCGAGGCACGGAGGGAGGCAGACTGAATTCAAGGGTACAGCACAGCCCTTGGACTTGGCATTGCTCTTGACTGACTTTGTAACTTCAATAAATTTTCCTGGCACTTCTCCTGAATGCAAAGTGCAGACTGAAGCAATTTCTATCCTTTTTCTTACCTTACATGTTTATTAACCAGTGGGCAAATGGATGGAGTTCTTCACGGGAAAGCTTGGCTTTCAGCACAAGCCCATTGGATAATATTTGCCATGGTCAGGAGTGAATTGAGTTACTAAAATATGTGAGGCATGTGGCCTCCTGGGAATACCTGATCATTATAAAATGTGCCTGAATAGTAATGAGATAACTGCTAAGACTTACAAAAAAACCGCCCCAAAACAACAAAACCCTGGTAACCTACTTGAAAAAGAGAGTGTTTACGTTCTTAGCACTCTCTTCCCCTGATCGCTGTCCTAAGCAATTCTGCCCTTCATTCCTTCTTAACCACTCTTTGCTGCTTCTTCTACTTCCTATCTTTCTCACACATGCAGTGAATCAGAAGGTAAAGTCAAGCTCTTAGGGTCTAAGGAAGCTGGATGCGCTGGGTGAGTCTTTTGCTGCAGAAGTGCTGTCTGACAGTGCTCTGGTTCCCAAAGGAAAAGGAGCTTTTGCCACTCAACAGTTTCTCTAATTAAAGAAGAGCTAGCACTGAGGGGCACGTTTGAAGAGATAACAAACAAAACCGCAAAATGAATGTCCTCTCTTAGAATACCAGAAAGAGCTCATTATCAAAGCCCCAACACTCAGGAAATGCTAAGATAATGTGGCCTCCATTATTAAGTGTTAGTATTATTTTAACAATGTATGGGGTACCTATGATAAAGTCCATATGTGAAACTAGCCCCTCTTGTGATCTGACAGACAGGATCTGCTAAATTTAAGAAGTTTAATTGGAGTAGTGGGATAAATGGAAAGGAAATACACTTTTACGTAGCTGGAAAAAACTAATTGTAAAACATTAAGTGAAATAACACCAACTCCCTGGGATTTGCTTTTCAAGTAGTAGGAAATTGTATTTTGACTTGTTAATTTTAAGTATATTTAAATTTATTTCCCTTCTTTGCTAAAATAAGGATTTCAAGGTTTGAGTGATCTCTTGCTTTCGCCTTCAAATGTCTTCCTCTTCTGGGTCACAGCTTCCTTCCAGGCCCCTCAACGTTTGCAGGCAAACTAATCCTCTCCCATCATCTGTTCTGTAGCTTTTTGCTGGCTGCTATTGTAATACTGACCCTAGAGCACATCTCCAATTAGACGCTAGATCCAGCAGGAGGTCTTCTTTGAAGTTAAGGGCCCCTTCTAGGGTTGTCTTCTTTCTTTGTACAAGCCCCTTCCCAGCGCTGGCAACCTCCCCCTCTGGCTGCTCCACACATTTCTGGAAGATTAACGCTAACTCGCTCCTGCTGGACTTTTAACACCTACTGTGATAGTTGCTCTTTAGTTGAATAAGTATTTTGTTGCCAGATCACAAAATGAAACAAATCAAAACAAAAACAGAAACCCCAAAACCCAAATGATATGTTTTCTTGCTATTGTTATTGAAGTAAGCGACTTTTCAAAACCTGAATGGTAAGCCTTCCGTTGAATTGATCTCTGGATTGCATTCTTGAAAATTGCAAGTGGGTGTCTCCACACGACGTTGTCTGTAGCTGGGATTGTCTCACCAGGCCTGTTGGTGATTCCGACCCATCCTTTGACTCTCAGTTGCAGCTTCCCTTCCTCCGGTTTCCCTCTCTGTCCACCCAACTGGAAACAACTTCCTGTACAGTGGTTACTCAGCATACCCTTTATTTCTCTTTCATGTCACTTATCAAAAGTATAGATTTTTCTTTTATAGGTTGTCATTTCTGTTATACTGTAAGCTACATTGGAACAGACAATTTATTTATTTGGTTCAGTATTATATTTCTAGCATCTAGAATAGTATCTGGCACAAGCCAGGAGTGCAATAAATACTTATTTATCTATAGCTTTGAGGAGTGATTAGTATTTCTGAGGCCTTCAGGATGAGAAAGATAGTCTTAGGGATGAGGAAGTCTAGAGTTTATG
>PVIR01023994.1:0-26094 GCA_004026965.1 Petromus typicus
ACACATAAGCTTTGCCTCCTTTTTTTCTTACCATCACATTTTTCCCCACGTTAAAAACCCCTACCCTCTTTACCATTTGAATGTTTTCTATTCCACAATATCTATCATATCATTCTCCAATGAGAACTTAAAAACAAACAATAGATGGAATATAATTATTTAGGATAACATCAATGAAAACAGATTGGAGCCAAGGAGAAAGACTCAGGGATCATTCCAACTACTGCCACACATAACCTGAATTTGAGGCAGAGGGTGCCTCAAACCCAGGCAAAGTCAGTCTGGCAGGGAGAAGTACTGAGAAGCTGATCCGAGGACAGGCACAGCACTCACCTGCTCAAGTCACTTTTTCCGGGGTGGTGATAGTGGTCAGGGTGGCTGAGGTGGTAATGCTCCTGTCCGCTCCACCTCTGGGGCGGCCTTTTCCAAAATCCTTCCTGAGGCTGTCGCACATTTCTGTCTGAGCGGTCAAAGCGGTTCATATTGTCACACTCCACTGAGCAGGATCAAAAGCAGAAGACTATAAACATGTATACTCTCTATAAAAGTTAACTACATAAGGCTTGGAATCTAAATGCTGCTGAAAATAAGAAAGTAATACTCTAAAAACAACACTCATTTACACCAACTAATCACAAAATCAAGATTTCCAGAAGAAAAATAACCAGTTTTTAGAGAAAATTGAACTTTATATTATTTAAACTGTAGTAAATTGTAACACTTTCATACTATAGTCACAAGTGAACGATTAACAGCTATTGTGTTTTAAAAGAAGTAAATCATCCCTTAAAGTCAACATCATACATTTAAAATATCAACAATCAGTTTTAAGTAGTATTCATCATCATCACAAATTAGTTATGATTTCAGAACAAAAACAACAGGAAAAACTAGGTTTTAAGTCTAGTAGAGAATTCACCCCTAAAAATACTACAATTAATTTTCTCTAGTTCCAAGAAGCACAAATAACTTTCCATTGCAAACAAATCTTTTTTAAAATTAAGCTCACATTTTTTAGAACGTGAGAAGCTTCAATCTGCCTGCAGTAAGCTGTTTCAAAAAGTCTAAAATGCCACTGGAAACAAAGCCAGTACTTTGCAACAACAAATAGTGCACTCCCTGAAATCCAAATGCCACAAAACACGAGAAGAATCCCTGAAACGCCCGCTTCTGCACTTACCCGAACACTCTTCCCTCACATATCTGAGCACTCCGGGAGGGAGTTACTCTGCACAAGGAGACATTGTGCTGCCGGCTGCCTACCCAGACAGACATCGCTGCACAGCAGGCTCTGCTTCGCAGGCCTTCCTTCCTGCTCAACTCCAGCCCTCCCTGTGGGAAGCTAGCCCAGTCTGCCCTGTGACTCCATCTTCCTCAGCGCTTACATAGCTACTGAGTTAGGACTGTTTCTAAAAATACTGCTGGACACTAACCCAAGCCACAGGAAGGAAGGGATTCTCCACACTGAGAACTACTAAATGAGAAAGTTCATGTCTTCGCACATTTAGAATTCTTTCTGATGAAAAGTATTAGAAATCAAAATATTTTCAAATTATTTTTTAAAAAAAGATGATTTCATTAAATGACTGTTTTACTTAACCAAAAACATGACTCTGAAACATGTCAGTGACTTACTACAGTATAAAAACAGGATCATGCAGATAAAGTGTAACTGCTCAATCCTCACAGATACACAAATTTCCTCAAAATACACAACTTAAGCTATTGTGAGGAGGGTGAAATTTTGTTTGCATTCATTAGAGGAGTCATGGAGAATATATATTTTATACTTTATTACATTTTAAAGATATTTTAAAAAGCACTCTTACACTTGAAATAATTTCTAACAAGGTTCTGTCACATTAGTAGGCTAACTCAGACTGTACTTCTTATCTACTGAAGTTCACTTACAGAAAACCTAACAGAGGCTAGCTGTGGTATCACGGTGGCTCCCAGCACTTTGGAAGGCAGAGACAGAATGATCACAAGTTTGAGCCCAGCCCAGACAACTTAGTGAGATCCTATCTCAAAATTTAAAGTGTTTTTAAAACATTGGGGATATACCTTCCTGCAAAAGCTTTGGTTTCAATCTCTAAAAGAAAAAAGAAGAAAAGAAAATCCAACAGATAATAAAAGGTATAGTGATTATTATGTTATAGAAAATTAGCTTTTAAAAGAAAAAACCTCAAGATTTAAAACTGCTTTTAAATTAGTCCCTTTTAGCAGTATTACTTACAAACTCTCATGTGGATTATAATTTATAGGTCAAAGCCATTAGTCCACAGATGATGGCCTAAAGATATCTGCGCTGAGTTGGGTCAAAGAAAAATATAATATAAGGGTTACAAAGATATGACAAAACTGTGAAAGAGATAGCAGGTAGATGAGTGAGGAAACTAGGGGATAGATTTTTTTTTTAATAAAGAATGAGTAGAGTCTCCAGAAAACAAAACAAAACAAAAACTAACACTTGTACTATACTCACGAATTCAGTTAAGACCCTTAAATATTTCTACTCGCCATTAAGATAGTACTTCAGTTTAAACAATTCTGTATAACTGAGGGATAATATTTATCTATTTTTAAATGTTTTGAATTTATTTTTTTCTTAATTTGTGCAGAGGAAATCCCACTCAATCCTAAAGCAAGAAACTGTGTCATAATAAATCACCTGAAACACTCTTGGCATGGTATCAACACAGTGTATATAGAACAGTCAGAGCAAGCAAAGGAGCCAAGAAGGCTGGGAGACGGGCTCCATGTTGTGAGCAATTACAGCGCAGAAGCAGAGGTGCTGTCATGTGTCTGCTGAAGGTGCTGGAACCACCTACAGATCCAAACTGGGCTCACTCCTGAAACCTGTGCACAAGCAGGCTGCACATGAGCTCTACAAACAAACATCACCATGAATACAAAAGATTAACGTTCAAATGGAGACAGTAGTTTAATCTCAAAAAGAAGGGACTGTCCTGATACTCCAGAAGGAGTGCTCAATCTATAGTTCTGAGGTATTGGACAAGTACACATTCATATATTTCAAAATGTGGCAAAGCAGATAATGTGAAGTAATACTAGTTGCTACTCCTTAAAAAAAATGTACGGTCTCCTCGACAAAATGAAAGAAAATAGGAAGAAAAACATAAAGCAGACTAAAAAACAAGTTCTTCTAAATGTGTAATGCTATCTTATTTTTCTCAGTGCTAAGACAAAATACCCAATACCCAGAGCTAGAAAACAAAGGCTTATTTTGGCTCACAGTTTGTAGAGGTTTTAATAATCCCTGGTCAGCTGGCTCTAAGGCAGGGTGGTACAGCAGAGGGACACCACAGAGGAGAAAAAAATTGTAGCAGGTAGAAGACAGCAAAGCAGTAAAGTCACAAAGCAGTAGCACCAGCGCTCTTTCTGTCCCTTACCTCCCACCCAAGGCTGTGCACCCTTAATCCAAGCATCACATACCCTAGAACCTGCCACCTCTGAAAAGCCCCATCTATGACTACATGAGGCTTTGGGAGAACATCTAGACACGAGCCATAACATTCTGCTCTTGCTCCTCCCCTAAAGACTTATGCACAACCCTTTGTGCAAAAGACATATGGTCCATCTCTAATAATTGCCAAGGTGCTAACACTTTCAGCATTGCTAGTCTTATGTCATATGACACAGAGCTTTTCTCTGTGAATAGTCCCCAGGGTTATCAGGCTGGGCAATCCGATGACTCTGACCAACCAAACAAGGCAGACACAGTGTGGTGGATCTAAGACAAGAGGAAGATGCAGTGTGCATGGTTCTGCTTGTCCTTCTGCGCTTCTGCCATCACACACGAGAGCCCCACCATCCTGCTCTCAAACTGAAGCAGCATGGCATGTCCTGAATCCAGTCTCACATCTAAATTGTCCCAGGAAACTACAGATCCATGAAAGAAAAAACTATGTATTTATTTGAGACTGACTGTAACATATCAGGGAAATATAAAACAATATGACAAGTAGGAGCTGTTAATAAAGTCGCCGCCTAATGCCCCAGGAAAAAAAGGTACCACCCTTTCAGAAAAAATCCTTGTATTAAAAAAAAAAAAAAAGAAAGAAGAAAAATCCTTGTACTTTTCTAATATCACAGATAAAAAGGGTTCCCCTCAACCCTTTTAGTTATCCAAGGAAGCCTAAGAGACCAGGCAAGTGCCAAACGACAGAGAACCCTCAATCTCCAGACCATACTTTTCCAGAAAAATGCCTATTTCAACTCTCATCACAAGGATGTGGCTGTACTCAGCTCTGTCCTGCACAGTCCTCAACACCGATGCTGTCACTAGGGCAGGAAAACTCACACACAGATTATCTAAAGCCCACTCAAGTAGTTCTGGGATCCAGAGAAGACAGACTAGAAGCTGAGGAGTAAAAATGGAAGGAGGATTCATTTAGAAGGCCACCACTTTCCCCAAACTGATCTTCCTAAAATATTTATAAAATTTGTATGTTACACTGCTTCAATAGTCAAATGATACATTTCTCTACTTGTAGTTGCCTAAAAATCAAAATGAAACAAAGAGGAAAAACTGGAATGTACACAGGAAAAAAAAAAAGACAAATCCCATCCAACCATTTACTTTATAGGATAGGTATACAATGTTATTGTATCACACAGAATTTTGGAGGGGAAAATAGTATATGATATTAAGTATATGATATTATTGGACCACACAATTGTATCTGGAACACCTATAAAAATAGGTTTATTTGCAAATGAACCTATGTTACTTAAGACTGATTCTTGGGCTGAAAGGATCCACTGAGATTAAGAAGTCTAAAGTAACATCTCAATCTGACTACAGGCAAATGGCTCAAGTCCTGTCTATAGCTCTGGAAGTTCATATAATTCCAACTCACCATTGTCAAGAGGGACATCCTCAGGCAGATCCACATCAAGCATAAGATCATCATCCTCAAGGTCACATGATTCAAGATTATTCAGAATATCCTGTAAGCAAAAGCAATAAAAACACTGTAACTCAAGAAATGTATTTAACTATTAGTTCTGAAAACCTCACCAATATACCAACCTGGATTTATTCAGTATTTGCATCAAGAATAAAATAGTTTAAATTTCAAAAATTCAGTGCAACTATTGTATAGATTTTGATGTCCATCAAAGTCCAAGAGTCAAAGGCGTTGTCCCTTGACGGCACTACAGGGAGTGGCAGACCTTACAGGAGGTCCCTGAGAGCAGGAGGTCAGGGCCTGCAGGACCCTGCGCCTGGCCCTTCCTCTGTCTCTTCTGCTTCCTGGCCATGAAGTGAGATGTTCTGCACTGCCATATGCTATCCTACCACAGCCCCAAAGCCAGAAGGCCAAACAACTATGGACTGGAACCATAACTAAACTGTGTGCCACGATAAACCCTTTCTCTTTTTAGTTGATTCTCTCACCTTTTTTATTTTTTTTTTTTTAATTTTTTGAGAGAAAGTCTCACTTTGTAGTTCAGGCTGGTCCAGAACTCAGACTCAAACTCACAGCAATCCCCCTGCCTCTGCCTTCCAAGTGCTGGGATTACACGGGTAAGCCACCACATCCAGCACTGTGGTATGTGGTATTGATTGCTGGTAGGCGTGAATCACCATGCTCAGCATCGTTGTATATGGTTTCTGGGGATGGAACCCAGAACCTTGTGCTTGCGAGGCAGGCGCCGGAACCACTGAGCTAAATCCTCAGCCCAGATGTTGTATTTTTAAATGCAATACCAATAGTATAACCCATAAAAGAAAATTAGTAAGTTGGAATCTATTCTTCAGTTCTATGAAAAAATAATTTTAGGAAATGAAAAGATAACTCAGAGTAAAAATAATGGAAAAACGTATCTTTATATTGTAATAAACATTACAGTTAAGCAATCACATTCCGTGGGGTTTATCTGATTGGAAATATAAGAGACACTGACAATCTGCACAAGAATGTTTATGGCAAGTTTATTCACAATGGGCAAACAGAGGCAACAGAGATGCCCTTTCTTAGCTGAATCAATAAAAGTTTGGAGCACACACATAATGTAATATCATTCACCAATAAAAGAAATGTGCTGGGCCGGGAATTTAATGCAGTAGTACTGCGTCTGCCTCACAAATGCAAGGACATCAGTTCAATCCCCAATACAAAAAAAAAGAGAGAAAGAAGAAAAAAATGTGTTATCAAGACACAAAAGACATAAACTCTAAAGACAAGCAACCAGCCTCAAAAAGATATATATGACTCCAATGATAAAACATTCATGAAAATGCCAAACTATAGAAATTGTGTACAGATCAGTGTTTTCATAGAGCTTATGGGATAAAGGATGCGTAGATGACATACAGAGGACATTCTAAGACAGTAAAGCTATTCTTTACGATACTGAAATGGAGAACACAAGATACTGCATGCAGAGTTTTCGAAACTCATTTAATAAGTGAGGGCATGTAGATGGACTGCAGAATGTAGCAAAAATTTAAATGTCTTAGAATTATATAGATCTACCCCACTAGGGAGAGTAGGGGAAAGAAGGCAGTAACCAGGCCAACTCTGAAATGAATGGAGCTTATAAGACTAAGAGTAAATGAACTGTATATAGGCTCTTACCACTTAACCTCACTGACAGTCATTCCCTAGGGTACAAGCTAACAATACTAAGATTACACCTGCATAAGCTGGAATCTAGTAAGTACATGCAAGGCTATTAATAAGCAGCATCTCTCACCATTAGACTGGGCAGTAACAGATAGACAAGGAGAGACAAGTATAATACAGTAACGGATTAAAACTGGTAACAGCAACTAAGGAACTCATGTTTAGCTTGACAAACAGGCATATGTATACATACTCAGGGTGCTATATACACATATACCTTCTTGCTCCTCAGTTAAAAGAACCTAGAAACACATCTAGCACCTACATTTTACTTTTTTATACCATTCTTCAGTAAAAAGGAAACAGAGCTACTTGGATAAATAAATGGCTTCAGTGCTGATTTTGGCACTGAAGCAGGAAATATCCTGTATGGCCGAAAGAAAAAAAAATAAAAAACCTTAAAAACCTTTTTTTTTAAAGGAGTAAACGGGCTGGGGATTTAGTTCAGTGGTTCTAGCGTTTGCCTGGCAACTGTGAGGTTCTGAGTTTGATTATCAGTAAACACATACCACAATGCTGGGCATGGTGGCTCATGCCTATAATCTCAGTACTCAGGAGGCAGAGGCAGGAGGATTGCTGTGATGTGAGTTTGAGGCTGAGCTCGGAGCCAGCCTGAACTACAAAGCGAGACCTTGTCTCAAAAAACAAAAAACAACAACAAAAAAAGAAAAGTATAAATTAAAACATCTGTGAGGTCACAGAGCCAAGGACATGTTGATCTCAACAGGTAAAGAAAAAGCATTTGACAAAGTCCAATATTCATGCAGGACAAAAACCTACAGAAAATTGGCATACATGGTCTTTATCTCAATCTGATAAAAGTCATCTATGACAAACCAACAGCCAATATCATACTAAACGATCAAAAACTGAAAGCTTTTCACTCGAAAATCAGGAACAAGACAAGGATGTCTACTCCTGTTCAACATAGTTCTGGAAACACTAGCCAGAGCAATTAGACAAGAGAAAGAAATAAAAGGGATAAGCATAGAAAATGAAAAATTTAAACTATCATTATTAGCAGATGACACAGTACTCTACATAGAAGATCCAAACAATTCCATCAAGTCTCCTAGATTTAATATTTAAACTCAGCAGCGTAGCTGGATAAAAAAAAAAAAAATCAACACTCAAAAATTAATAGCATTCCTATACACAAATAATAAAGTCACTGAGAGAAAAATCAGGGAAACAAGGCCATTCACAATAGCATTCAAAAACTGAAATACTTAGGAATCAATCTAACAAAGGTTAAAAGGCCTTATATTGAAAACTACAGTACTCTCAAAAAGGAGCCTGAAGAAAATATCAGAAAAGAGAAATATATTCCTTACTGTTGGGTAGGAAGAACAAATATAAGTAAAGTGGCCATACTCCCAAAATTGTTATACAAACTTAATGCAATCTCAATGAAAATTTTCCAGGTAAGTATGATAATCCCTGGAAGTATTAGTTATGAATAATGAAAACCTATGAGTACATTAGATTTATATGTAAAGTGGGAATTAAGACTTCAGATGAAATTAAGATTGCCGGTCAGGTAACCTTGAAATACGACCACTCTCCCAAAGAGCCTTTTGCAAAGGCCCAAATGCAGCAATCACTCCTGAGAGAGAGGGGGTTTGGCAGAGAGGGCAGGACAGTCAGTGTGGTGCACTGCTGCAGCTCAGAAGGAGGGAAGAGGCCGTGAGCCAAAGGCAGCTGATATGCAATGGTGTCATCAGACTCACTGTTTATTTATTACCTCAAATGGAGTTTCAGAAAAATAGAGCCTAAAAACAAGCATCTTTCTGTTTGGTTGCACTGCAGAATTTCATATTTTAAGAACACTCTCTCTGGGGTCAGAGGATGGGAAAGTGAAGGTGATGAAAATATGCAAGAAAATTTAAGAGATCACAATAATCCCAGATTTTCATTACTTACATAATTTAGAATTTAGATAAGAACTGAAGGTAACTCCTATGCTCTAGTAAAACAGTAGAAGGAGTAACAACCATCCTCCTGTAACACTGACTGGGAATGTGATACAGACTTTTTAAAAACAAATGGAACAGGAGTTGATAGGAACATTAGATAAAATGATACAAGTGTTTCTTTCTTAAGTCCACAAAAAGAGGTGCACAGCAGAAGAACTACTGCAGTAGTCTGTAATCAAAAAATATTGACAATAGTCCTGATGCCCACTGTCAAGGGAGTAACAGAATAAACAATATATAGCTACAAAATAAAGTAGTATTCAGCAGTGTGAAAAGACTGAGGGGGATCTCTATAAAGCAATATGAACTAAGTAAGTACCTGAAATGATCATGATGCGTGGGAAGCCGAAAATGAAACCAAACAGGAACAGACAGACCTAACAGTGTGACCGACAGTGGACAGTAAGCACCCTGGAAGGGGATGAGAACCAAGCGAGCTAAATCAACCTGGAAACGTTCATTATGGACCACAAAGCTAATGACAAAGAACAGTATGCAAATATTATACATCAGCAAATTTACTTTTCACTAGGTGTACATTAGCACACTGAAACTGTATCAGTATCTACTATACTACTAGATATATAACATTATATGCTATATTCCTAATACACAGACACACACACACATGTAAATATACTGTGATACACTGTGGTTAAGAGCCAGGTTTTTCACTTCTGAGAAATGGTTTAAAAATAAGGAAAGGAAGGAAACCATATTCTAGCCAAGATCTTTAAGCTGGGGATGTAGCTCTTGGTTTTTAAATCTTATTCACCAACAAAACTTTCCCTGAAGAAATGATGATTCACAGGGTACGGAAGAAAACAATACAAGATGAGTCTGGAATATCCTGTAGAGCCAGAAAACAAGAATGTGCCTGAAAAACAAAGCTTGCCAAAAAGACATAGGAACCAACCCGAAGGCAATCTCAACAGCCAAGTTCAGAACAATATGAACAGTAAAATAAATTTCAATTAAAAAGCAATGCTAAAATCAATGGACAAACCTGTGAAAATAAAATGGTGGTATAATGTCAAATTATCTGTTCACAAGATACTTATTTTATAAAGGGAAGCACAGTAATTTTTTATTAGAAAAACCTAAACAATACCACCTTAATCAAATGAGCAAAATTAATATCAACAGTAAGAAACTAAGATTATGAAAAAGGCAGAAAATCACCTCTGTGGTATTCTTGCTAAGATGCATAATCACAATCTCAACATGACAAAGCTTTCATATAAAACCAGAGAAGGTCAGTATCTTCAAAAGTATCAAGACAAGGAAAAAACAAGGAGGACTGAGAAGTGTTACAGACTGGAGGAGCTAGGGAGACGCGACACCACGTACTCTGAGTTCCTGGACTAGATTCCAGAGCAGACAGAATACCACGACAGAAAATGGCAAAATTTCAAATGGATCTGCATATTATTTAGTACTATATGAATGTAATTTCCTAGTTTTGATCCATGAATAGTTGTAATACAATATTTTAACATTAGCAGATGGTTAAGTGGAAGGTACACAGAGAACTCTGGATTCTTTCTAAGTTCTCTGTAAATGTAAAATTAGTTCAAAATAAACAGCTAACAACAAAATGAAAAAATAAATGTTCATGCAGTCACATGTAACATCTTCTGGGTAAGAAAATCAGTCACATTTGTCACCTACAGGAGAGCAGAAAGCCTATAAATCAGTAATACAAGAGAGCTCAGAAATAAATAGGTTATACAATCCAGTAATTTTAAAATTTCAACAAAAGGGAATATATACAGAAAACAAATATCCTCAGTCCTTCTAGCACTACAAACAAGAAAAGGGATGGCAAATCAAGACCCAGAACAAAGAGGGTGAGGAGCAGAACTTCAGAGCTAGGGAATGCCTCCAAAACTACTTGGTATAAATTTTCAAAAGAGAAGAACACTACAGGATATGACGTATGAGACACTAATTATAACTAGGACTGAAATGTGGATTCCCTTGTGGTTGTCCTAGCAGTCTCGTGCTATTTTTTACCTCATAATATACTAAAACACAGAAAAGTCCCACAGACTTAACTTTCCATCTCTGCCTTCTTACAAAACCCAACCTAAACTACCAACTGGGCAGCTTTGCAAATATAGGTCACCTGACTCCCCGCACTAGAAAAGGGATAAAAAATAAGGAGAGTAGCACTTCACTATCACTGAAAGTTAAAGAGCTGGGAGGCAAAACATTGTGGCTTTTGTTTTAATCACCACAGGACAATCAAAGAGAATAACCTGAGCTGAAAATGTTACTCCTTCAGGCCAAACCAGCAACCTCCCCAAACTCCTCAAATCCACGCAGTTAGCAAAAGGCATTCACCTTCTCAGCTCTGGTGCCCTTGTTTGCTACAGCAAATATGTACTATCTGATGCAAGGCAGAATGTAGATTTTCTCCATCAATATCAAAAATGCTGCACACACTCTGTGCCAAGTACCACACTCTGTACAAAACATGGCAGTAAACCAATCATTGTCTTTTTGTTAATGAGTTACCTTTAAGTACACTAACATGTTCTGTGAAACACAGGCTTTGACCCAGAAGGAGCTGAGAAAGTCCAACAACTCCATATTTAGGAAAGAAATAAATTCAGAAGAAATACTCAGCCTGTGGTCTCACACATGGACCAAAAGGATGTGTGAAGAACTGTAGCAGAAAATACTGAGAGATTTAATTCTGCATCAGTGTTACACTAGTTTAAAATCTGATGTGCAGGCTTCATTTGTTGTCTCAGTTTTAGTGATCTTCCTTCCTTCCGACTAGGCTTGTCTCCAGTGAGTCTTCACCCTGTGCCCTTCTCTCGGCAATGTGCCACTCTTCCCACACGTCTGCTCCTGCAAGTGCACGCTGCTCCCTAGGCTAACGCGCCACTCTCTCCCTTCCCACACAGGAGAGCAACTTCACGTTTATTCTTCAAAACTCAATTCAAATGCCATTTCATCTTTGAAACCTTCTGCACACGTGTGCACACGCAATCACAGCTCACTGCTCATACTATCCTGCGACCGTCTGGCTGTGTCTGCCTGCGACTCTGGGCTCTGACCTGACCCAGGATGAGGACAGTCTCACCCGGCTCGGAGTCCACAGAATTCATCACTACATCTGGGACTTAGTAAAAGCCCCAAAACTAATTACTGAGTTGAACTTTATATTGTAATATACTTACCCTATAAGATACATAAATACTGAATGAAAAATACAGAATTATGTTTGAAGGGTCACAACAAATAAATCTGATAAATATTTTTAAACATAAGTTACATTCTCAGAACAAAATGAACTTATGCCAATTAACTAAATGTACATGAAAGATCCAATAGTCTAGCAAAAAAAAAAAAAAAACGTTGAGAAAAACTTAGTCTACTGGTCTTGTCCATGGCATCCCCTGTCTGTAACAAGATCCCCACTCCCCTTTCAGAGTCTGTGATTCAGTCGGATGGCTCACAGTAGCAACACTGATTCGAGATTTCAATTTACCTACATAAGGACCGCCTCAACTTCCTATGAGCCTTCTCTCCACTACCCACACATGCTGGCACAGCCATTTCTAGTTACTTGCAACTTACTATTGTGACACGTTGACACCTCAGAAACTTACTTTGGAAGGTTATGTCACAATGTGTATGGAGAAAATACTGAATTATGATGAACAATATCTTTAGTTTAAGTGTTTCTAGGTATTTTGAACTCAATTGCAGTAACTGTTAGGTCAGAGTGGCATCCATTTAAACAGGTATTCACTGAGACATTACTTAATACGAGACACCAAGAAGAGCACTGAGAAAGAGAGTATTTTTTTTAAAAGCAGCTATATTCAAGACATGGAGTAAGCACAAGACATTAAAAATCTCCAGACAAACCGAAATAGGGAGAAGACACTATGGACAGAAGAAACGTCAGACAGGAAATGGGACATCAAGAGGAAGTAACAAACTACACTGGCAATTTAGACAAATTCACAGAATGAGCAGAAGCAAAAATATTACTTATAACTTCTACAACTCAGGGTGGTGTTTTTGTCCCCTACAGTAAACTGCAAAGTTTGGTCAATGGTGCCCTTTCCTCATGCTTGAAACTGCCATCCCCTTGGCACAAGCACTCCTCACACTAGAAGAGCAGCTTGCAGGCCTGGCTATTCCCTTCTCTTTCACAACAGAGCATTTTAAAATGTAACTCAAATTACATTCCTTTCCTCCCCCAAAGTCCTCTAACAGACCCCATTCAGTGTAGAGACAAGGACACAAGCACTTGCAGCTCTGTAGGTGCCCTGGACTGTCAGCCTCCTGCAAACCCTCTCCTGTTGGAACTGAAGCTATCCCTGGCCTTTTCCTTCCCTAAAACAAACAACAGTCTTCTAACTACACAGAGCTTCGGAAAGCACCTTTGGACTCACTCAGTCTAGATATCATTTCCCTGAAAGGCCTCACCTAATAGCCACAATGGGTCTGGTCTTCTCAGTTAGTGAGTCTTCCACTCATCCGCTGAAAACATGTCAAGCGTTACCTAAGTATTCCAGCCTCACGCCCACCCAGCCCCACGACGGCAGAAACACGGCCAGGCAGGCCTCCTGGGTGCCTGCACCCTCAGTGCCCGTCATAACAGACACTCCCGTGATGAGCAGACCCAGAGACACCTACCACTGGGCCCAAGAATGGTCCCTGGGAAGGCTACAAGGAAAAAAATCAAACACCTAGAAAGTTCACAGAAATTCATACAGAATTCAGTTGGAAAGTTAATTTCTGAGTCTTTAAAACTACCTGCAATATCTAACATAAGGGGTTAGCAAGTATTTTCTTAAAGGTAAGACAGAAAATATGCTTGTGGTTAACGCAGACTCCATTGTAAATCCATCCTGTCATAGTAACATGAAAGAAACCGCAGACTACACATGCAAATTACCGGACACAAGTTGTGTTATTATAATGCTTTAGTTACAGAAACAGAAGCATGCTGTTCCCATCTGCTATTTGCAGATGACAGCATGCTGACTTCTGATGCCAAGTGTAATGGTGCACAACCGTAATCCTAGCACTCAGGAGGCTGAGGCAGGAGAAGCTCTGCTAGTTCCAGGCCAGTCTGGATTAAATAGTAAGCTTAAGACCACTCTGAACTACACAGGGAGACGTTGTCTCAAAAAATAACAAAAAATAAATAAATAAAATCTGAAAAGATAGTTTTAGAAAAATAAAATGGTAAGGGGGGATCTCTGCTCTTTTTAAACTCATAAAGAAACTTTCCCTTGAAATACCATTAGCACCTCACTTAGTGTGAACTCTTTATGGTTTGGCATATATTAATTCCTTTACGGACCCCGAGTTTCTGCTGAGGAGCAACTGACTCTTTCTGCATATGAATTTCTCAGTAAGTACAGTAGCAGTTCCACACTGTGGGAACTCTTTTTTTATTTATTTTAACTGATATACAAAAATTACAGATATTACTGTCTGGTAGGAATTTAAAAATGCATGCTAAACAAATGAATGGAGTGAAAGAAACACATGGAGAAAGTTCTCCACGCAGTACCTTTCTCCTCTCATTCACACAATCTTTGTTTAGGGCAGAGATGAACAAGAGAAAAAGTTTGAATGGCATTATCTTGAAAAGTATTCTCCACAAAAGGCTGCAAATGAAACATTTCCCAAAGGCAGACATGTGGGACAGAAAACAGAGGGCAGCAGTAAAAAGTAATATTTAAAAATCTTCTAAATCAGCTTCTTCACCTAAACGGGGAAGCGCAGTCTACCACGGCGGCACATGGCATGGGAGACGGCACGAGACGGAGCCAGCCAGCCCGAGCTGTGTTCCTCTGTATCTCACCTTCACCTACAAAATGCCAAGCGAAGACTAAAGGACGTGTTCAACATTTCATCTTAGGACATTTCATTTTTCTGCACATAGAGGTCCAAATAGTAAAAGACCAATAAACTCCATTATGATAACTAATAAGTAAAATGAAAATTTAGGATAAATATATAACTTGACAGTTACAGAGTATATACAGGCCCAATGTCTATCAAAACCAAAGCTAGGTACTCACTTTCCCTAATATGGCCATATCTAGTAAGTTCATCAGTTATTATTTTTTTCCTTCCCTTTTCTCGGTACACAGGCTCAAGCCTAGGACCTCTGCACATGCTAGGGCAGGTATGATATCTCTCAAGAGAAACAACAGAAATGGGGACTATTAAAATATTAAAAATTAAAAATATTCCAAAGGAACAAGGTAAAATTATTCTTTTTTTTAAAAGATGCTTTTAATCTGAAGAAATCTAGACCTATAATTATTGATGTAAGCAACCACTGACATAAGGCAATCAGGAAATCAAACGCATTTAACATTTACATCGCTAATAATTAAAAAGCATGCCCTTATATTATGTACTCACTGTTACATGTTAAAATAAAGGTGAAAATACTACAGATTAAACTCAGTACACCATACATTTTTAAAGAGAAAAAAAATCTAAAACCTAAAAAATTATTTTCCAGTATTTTATTACCTCTTAACTCCTACCCTTAAAAAGGAATCACCTTTAAATCCATTTTAATTTACAAAAAATATGAATACTCACATAAACATGTATGAATATGACTACTAATTATATCCAATCATTATAAGACATCAAGAGTATTAATAAGACAGTAATGGTAAAAAACATTTTCAGGTCTCCATATAAAATCTATGATTAGCTTTAGCATTACAAATCGCTAGGGAAAAGCACATAAATAATTATGCCACCAATTTAGATTAATTTAAACTGAGTTTGACTAAATTATGCTTACAATTTACTATTTTAATTTTAAATAAAATTTACAATTTATTAGAGACAAACCTGTTGATCTCAAAAAATACTCTTATAAATAACAGTACTATCTTCAAAAATTTAAAAATGAGGGCCAGGGATTTAGCTCAGCGGTTCTGGTGCCTGTCTTGCAAGCGCATGGACCGGGGTTCAATTTCCAGTAACCACATACTATACTGGGCGTGGAGACTCACACCCAGCAGCAATCAGTACCACATACCACAGTGTCGGGCGTGGTGGCTCACGCCTGTAATCCCAGCATTCAGGAGGCAGAGGCAGGAGGATTGCTGCAATGTGGGTTTAAGGCTGAGCGCAGGGCCAGCCTGAACTACAAAGCAAGACCCTCTCTCAAAAAAAAAAAAAAAATTAAAAATGATACCTCCAGCTGTATTAGGCAGTGTAAAGTCCCCTCAATACTGTCCATATTTTAATCCCTGGAATCTATGATGTTAAATTACATTGCAAAGAAGAATCAGGCTAACGGTGAAGTTAAAGTAACAGCTGACCTTAAAAAAATAGGGATACACTGCATTATCTAGATGGGTCATTCTAAGGGGAGGGAGACAGATGAATACCCTAGTGATACAAGATTCAGTTCGCCACTGCTGACTTTGGAGACAGATGGGGAAATCCATCCACAGCAACAAGAAAGAAACAGTGGGTACCATAATGCTGTGAGATGTTGTTAAAAATCCTGAACAACTTTCACCAACAAATGACAGATTTAGATGAAATTTTTTGAAAGTCACACGAGAGAATATGTAAATTTTTTTAATGACCCAGTATCTTAAATCTTTCCATCAAGAAAACTCCAGTTCCAAAAGCCTAAATTCCAGTGAATTATTTAACACTTTTGTAAAAAGAAATCAACATCAACTGTATACAGATTCTTTCAAAAAATAAAAAAGGAACATTGTTGAGTCACTGTAAGGCATAAAACTGATACCAAATATGACAAGAAAAAGAATAAGAAAATCACAAAGCAGAATAATCTTACTCATGAGCAAAAGTACAAAAGACCTAAATAAAATATAAGGAAATAGAGTCATCTAACAACATTGAAAGGAATAATACACCACAACCAAGTGAAATGTACTGCAGCAATGAAAAGGTAATGAAAATAAAGCAATGCAATCCAGCAAAACAAGGGAAAAAATGACTCAATTATATTAAGATGTCAACAGGCATTTGGTAAACAAAAATACAATTCACAACAAAAATTCAGAAACAATAAAAAGGGAATTTCCATAAACTTATAATATTGTCCCTCCCAAACAATAATGGGAACAACAAAGTGATTCTTCTAAAATTCTATCAATATTATGTTCGTCGTCCTAACACAGAGATGGGGCATGGTCTGCAAACGGTATGATTATAGAGTACACATGGAAATTCCAAAAACATCCACAGGCCAATTATTAGAATGACTGAATGAATAATAATGAAAACTTGGGAAGTAATTTCAAAATGGGATCATTTGTAGTAGCAAAATCAAAGATCTAAAATATGTGTAACATTTTACAGGAGAGTATAAAACATCAGTAAGAAATACTGCTAAGGGCTAGGGATTTAGCTGAGTGGCAGCACTGCCTGCCTGCCTGCCTGCCTGGAAAGCACAGGTTGTGAGTTGGATCCCTGATATCACATGGAAAAAAAAAAGAGAGAGAAATACTATTAAATTTCCATAGAAATGGAGGAATAGGATTAGAAGAAAACCATAAATATGTCAACTCTCTCTAGCTGATCTCATGAATTTAATGGAATCCCTTTCAATGGAACCCAGGGCTTTCACAGAAATTAAGTTCATCCCTGTAGTTAAAAGGAAACATGAAAAGCTAAGAAAATCTACACAAATACTGGAAGAAAGCAAAGACAGAAGACTTACACCACTAGATATTAAAACTTTTAAAGCTACAATAATTAAAACTGTGTAATATAGCCAGTATATTGGATAATTTGACCAACGAACTAAAAGAGAATGAAGAAACACTTCTAGTACAGTTACTGATTCATGGCAAAAATGAATGGAGAAAGACAGCTCCCTGACCTTGGTCATATATCACACACAGAAGTAATTTCCAGGTATACTACAGAAAGGTTAAATGTAAACCAATAAATAGTCTTTAGAAGAAAATACAGAAACATGTCTTTGTGACTTTAAGGTAGGCAAAGATTTTACAGTTTTAAAAAGTGGTAATAAAGGAAAAAATGGTAAATTGTACAATTTTAAAATCATTATCATCAACAGACTCTACTAAGAATTTAAAAGGTAACCTAGAGTGGAAGATGTACTATACACACACATTTTTTTTCTGAAAATCTCAAGTGGTACTTTATTTACCAAAGGTGCTGCCTGGCTGGTTCCACTAGCAGGGCCGGTGGGTGGCCACGGGACCTGAGTTTCCTCCTTGGTGGGGCAGCAGCCAGGGTGCGCAGTGGGACATAAACATTTTTATATACATATATTCTGTACTTTCATATATAAAATATTTATATCCAAACTATATAGACTTTTTTATAAATCAGTAAGAAAAAACACAAATAACCCAACAGAAGGCACTTCACAGAGAAGATACTCTAATGGCCATTAAGTATTTGTAAAGGTGCTCAATGAGTGGTCATCAAGGGAAATAAAACAAATCTCAGCACAGCACTACTGCACCCCACCAGAACAACAAACCTCTAAAGACAGACGCACTAACTGCAGACAGCAAAGCAGAATTTCTGAACTCATGACTGGTGATGGCAAGCACTGTCAACAGGATCACTATGGAAAGACTACCTGTACGGATGAGCACATCCTATAACCAAAAGCCTCCTCTCCTGTGTGTCTATCAACAGAAACAATACTTGTTCACCAGAAAACATGCCACAGGATCTTCACAACAATGTAATTCTTTTTTTTTTTTGGTTTTTTGAGACAGGGTCTCGCTTTGTAGTTCAGGCTGGCTCCGAGCTCAGCCTTGAACTCACATCACAGCAATCCTCCTGCCTCTGCCTCCTGAGTACTGGGATTACAGGCGTGAGCCACCACGCCCGGCAACAATGTAATTCTTTACAGCTAATAACTAGAAACAAACTGAATGCTTATCAATGAGGCAATAAAATACTCTATTCCCAAGAAGGAATATGGCATAAGGGGAATGACCAAACTACAACTGACAAAGACCAAATATTAACTAAATATGACATAAGAGCTGAACAAACTACAACTGACAAATACCAAATATTAACTAAAGGAAACCAGACATTAAGCAGTACATGCTTATAATTCAGCTTACAGAGTTCAAGTGTAAGAAATGAATCTGCATAGGGCCAGAAGCGGTGCAGTGCTTGCATCTCTCATGCTGCAAAAAGCACGGGCAAAAAGAAGGGAAAATGGACATCCTGAGACATATGCTCTCGACACCTTAATCTGAATAACTGTCAAACAAGTCCATACATCTATCAAAATTATCTGGGCTCTTTGCAGATGTGTGTATTTTATTATGTATAAATTTTACCTCAACAAAATTCTACCAGCATGTATAAACAACAACACAGAGTTACAGAGACCAGTGTTACAGGAAGTACTCAGTCTACAGACTTTTGCTGGGTCCATGACCAGGTAGGCTGCACCAGAACACTCTGCGCCCTGCAGGAGAAACTCAGCAAGAACATGAGCCCGTGAGTCAAACTAAAATGTGTGGTACAGGAACACACAGTCTAGTGAAAGCACTTCTTTTGACACTGACTGGGATAATCTGTTGTTGAAATGAAGAAAAGTGAGAATATGCTAAAGTTCTTTGTCAGTTAAGACTTATTAGGAGAGCAGAGAGGTTTTAAGGTTTCCTTCTGAAAACATCAGACACTAAGCAGCTCATTGCTGCCATCTGCTGGACATTATGTTCAAGAGCTCTTTGATCATAAGTAATACTAGCTAGAAAAAACTCAAGGCCCTAATTTGCAGTCATTGTTGCTGGATCTAAAGAGCTAGAGATAATTTCTCTAAATTAAAATACATCCCCCTGTACTTACACAACTTAAAAGGCCTCTGGTAACAATGTCTATTACAAACCTCAAGTTTGTATGAAAAAATGACACTGCCCAAAACCCACCTGGAAAGTTAATTTACTCACAAAGATTGTTCACTTGATTTTCTCAAATATCATTTTATGTAACAATAACCTTGATGAGTCATTTTTAGAGACACTAGCTTCATTTTATCCATCTGGCTTACTTATCCACGTTACTTATATTTCATAAATATTTTTTGTCTAAAGCGCATAGTAGGTCTTCCCACACATTCATACCTGACTCCTTCACTTTCACAGCACAGGAAGCAGCGTTATGTATGTGGGACCAAATAATTAGTGATGGTCAGCAGGAGGGGCGTGGGGGTGTCAGTTGCCCCTGCAGTCCAAAACAAGTCACTGCTGAGGGACTCGGGGCCAGTGATGGGCCTCAACACTGGTGGAGACTCAAGTGTCAAGCCGCTGAAGTCACTAATGACAGCTGCCCTGGAGAGCTGCCCGAACCCGCAGGAGGCTTTCTAACAACAGAACAACAAAACCTGGGCTGTGGTCCACCAGCCAAGGGTCACAGCCCAGCTAGGGTTTCTCCATAGCAGCAGGACTGCCATCTTAAGCTGGATAACTCTCCCCAGGGGCGCCACTCTGCAGAAGGTGATCAATAGCAGCATCCTCGGCCTTTACCCACTGAGCCATAGGCCTTAATGTTACAACCAAAACTGCATCCAGACACTGTCCTGTCCTCCTCCTCTTCCAGAACCCCTGGCCCAGCTTAACCTGACCAACGGAGTGTGTACAGTATGCTCATGCCTGATGAACACACGTGCATTTGTGTGTGAGAGTACACTGAAGACAAATGTTAGACATTCTCCATGCTTTACTATGCACCTTACAGGTCCTTAACAGACATGAATTATTCTTCAAACTAGGAAGGAAAATTCATAAATTAAAATGAATGCAACACCATAAGTCTTTTTATAATACACAAACTATTGCAAAGAGTGTATAAATTCATACATACTATGCTGTTCATTTCAGATGACTCATAGCTGCCAACGGGGTGGACATTTCCAATGGGTTCCAAGCCTTCTTCATCCCACATGTAGGTGCCATCGGAGCTATCAGACGGAGAGAGTTCAAATGAAGAACCAGCTCTGTAATCTGTATCCGGTGAAATTAAGTTATTTCCAGAAGTATGCTTTGCACATTCACTCCTGTCTTCAAATGATTTAAAAAGAGATAAAAAAGTTATTAATTCACACAATATAATTATTTCTAAAAATATAAGCTCTAACAGTTTCAGACATCATGGCAAAAAGGCTCAAAAAAAGCACTCACAACAATAGCATTTTTATCAGTCTTTATAGTCACACTTCCAGAAGAGCTTTATAAATTTTTATAAATCGTATGTATGGCTTTTATTATTTAAATTCTAAAATCTAAATAATAAAAAAGTCAACAAGTCTTAAAAATACCCTACTACAACGTTGAATAGTGAGCAAAAGTAGTTATTCTGCCCTCTTTCACTTCTGCAACATTTCTGAAAATGCACATAAAACTTCCTAGTCCTTGAATGTTTCCAGAGACACTTACTTTTAACCCCTAGCCAGGAAACTCCTTTCCCTTGTGTACATTTCTTAACCTCAGAGTTGCCTCCTTGTAAGGAAAAAATGGCTTTGACCATCACTTGCATAAGACTTACTGACAATCAGAGTTTATGTCCATCTGTACACAAGACCCAACCCATTCATTCAACTGTATCCCTTTATCCAACTCCTTCAGTTTGTTCCTTATTCAAGATGTATGGATACACAGACAATACCTTTTCTCTAATATTTAGTGCCAAGATAATCTACTATAGGGGGAAATGCTTAAAAGATGCCACCTCACTTTTCTTCAACTAAAAAAATTTATAAAGTTCCTCTGGAAGTGTCACTATGAAGACTGATAAGAAAATTTCCTAGGATTAAAAAACAGTCAGACTGGATATAACCTATACTGTCTCATTTGCCCTTTGCTCTGATACAAACAGCAGTGATCTGCCAGCTAACCAGAGAGATGGTCTCTTTGAGGGTACACCACTGTCTAGGGGATGTGAGGGAAAAGTAAGCTGGGAAGCACTGTCTACACTAGGTAGGACCAGGGCTACA
Organism: Petromus typicus; assembly: GCA_004026965.1. Lineage (NCBI taxonomy): Eukaryota > Metazoa > Chordata > Mammalia > Rodentia > Petromuridae > Petromus > Petromus typicus. The sequence goes on from PVIR01023994.1 coordinate 21,618, forward strand.
TGACAGCTAAAGAGCAAAGGCAAGAGTGTTTTTGCCAATTTCATTTTAGATAGCGTAAAAAACAGCTTGGGGAACACTGTCACAAAGAAGACAAACGCTGTCCGCTCAAGTTTCACCTAGATCCAACCCTCTGTGAAACTGACAGTATCTTGGGAATTTACCAGAAAATTCTAAATGTAAATTCAATAATAATACCCATGAGAAAGCAAATTAACTTAAGGACATTAATATTTACCAGATACACTTAGATCAAGCCATTCATCAGTTTTACTGAAGTCCTTTTCATTTTCCTTCGGAGACTCAAATACATCTTTTGATGGTACGTTTTCATGCTTTTCTTCTTTGAGAGAAATTTCCTCTGGAGTTATTCTAGTTCTGTTGGAGTCTTCTATATCTATAAAATCATCACTGAAGTCTTCACTTAAATCATTCTTATCAGAAGATGACAAGGAAGACAAGGAAATATCATCCACATCATCACTTAGGTATCTAATTTTAGCATCATGTTTCATGGTCTGGTCAGTTTCTGTTCTGTAACTTTCATCTTCCATTAGTCCTTGGTCCTTCTTACTAGTGCTCTCCTTAGTCAAATCTGCAGTCTCTTCCTCTACACACACATCAGCAGGTGAATTTTTATTGTGGTCAACTGTGAGAGTCCCAGCAAATGGAGGTCGGCTGGACTTCAGCAGAGAGGGATGAACCATCCTATAACCCAAAGAGGAGGTTACACCTGGCCCACTGGGTAAAGCCAACTTCTTTCCACCAGCAGCATAAGGCCTAGTAAATCCATACCCCAAATGTTCATTCCCGTTGAGTACTTCTGACTGCCTGGAATTTCTTGTTAGTATACTGGACCGGAGAGGCACTCGAATGGGTAGCTGTTGGTTCTGATAAGGCTTTGTGAGGTCCACAGCTCTATTGAAGGAATGTGACCTGGTTATAGATGAAGGGGGAAGGAATGAATTCTCAATGGAATGTGAAAAACTTTGCGACCTTACCATTTTCTCACAAGTAATAGATTTCATATTGTCTGGGGATTGTGCTAAGCTTTCTCCAGAACTGCTTCTGGTGGCACAGGAGTTTGCCCTGGGCCTCTGCATGCTGCTAGTCGATCGGGTGCCATAAAATCCATTCAACTGTGATTTTGGAGCACTGATCGAAGAAAAGGAAGTCCTTCCCAAAAACGTGCCTTTGGTGAATTTACCCAAATTAGATGGTCCAGAAAACGATTTTTGATTTAACTCCTCTGCAGATGACACAAACATAGTGGACGGCTTTGCTATCTTTGATGTAAATAAAGATGCACTTTTCAAACCTCCCTTTATTCCATTTTTATCAAACCTTCCTTGAGTAGGAGCATGTTTTTCAGGACTGATCAATTTATCATGTGAATTTTGAGTATCATGAGGCTCTTCCGTATTTTGAGCATTAAGCTGGTATTTATTTGCTTTTCTCCAGTTAAATGAATGAGACAATGAACAGTCAGATCCATTGTTTTTGATGTAACTGTTCACGTTACTACTCTTAGACGTTCCTAGTAAATTAACAGCTGTTCCATTTGGCATTGGCTGCAGTGTACTCCTTACTGATTTTGTTCCATACTTTGGCAACTTGGAACCCAAAAATGTTCTGATTTGTGTTTTTTCTTCCATGAGCTATCAGGTACATCTGTTCTTAAAATTTGTCAGAATCTGAGGAGGAAAAAAAAAGTTTCTAAGCATTATTGCACAAACACATGAATACATACAGAACTACATGTAGGAAAACTCAAAAACTACTTAATACCAGAGACCACAATATTGATCGTGCCCAAAGAATGCTGTAAGCAGTACAGGTTACAAAGAGTCAAATTCTTCCCTTGGCTTACTTTAAGACACGAGTCTGGGGCCAGAGATTTAGCTTGTGGTACTGCACCTATCTTAGAAGCAAAAAGGCTCGAGTTCCATCTCCAGTACCATCAAAAAAAAAAAAAAAGAAGAAGAAGCAGCAAGTCTGACGGAATCTCCCTGCCTCACTGAAGCATTTCATGAGCACTGTGGTAGTGCACAGGTCAACATGACACCCCACTAACGGCCATGACAGAGAGCAGAGTCATGGCCTGTGAAGATGTGGGGCCCATATGAAATCACATCCAAGCTGAGGTCGGAGCAAATGACATCCAAAGTCCATTCCCACAATTGCACCTACCAGCATGATGGACAATGCTCTAATTACAACCACATATTTTGTCTACCTTGCTCCTAATTTGAAAATGCACTGACTCTTCTCTTTAAAGCCCTACCTGTATTAGTTTCCATGGTGATTCCATGTACTTCTATGTTCACGGATGCACCTCTATCCTACCTGAGGAACCATACAAATCAGTGGATGAGAGAGACCAGGGCCTTTAGCCAAAGGAGCACTGGCCATTGCAGTTCACACTTTCTCTCTAACTCTGTCCTAAGTTTTTCTTCAACCTGTGTCACATACCGGGCCAGTGGGGACTAGAAACTTACTGTAGGAGTCTCTAGCAGATTCCTATGAAATTCTTTCACAAACACGGAATATGCTAATTAAATCATTAACTTTATGCTGGAAGTAAACATTTTTACACTTTTATAAACTTGGGCTATAGATGATGACAATAAAGTCCATTAATAAAAAAACTAGACTATCAATTTGGACTTTAAAACACACTTCTATAGTGCACTGTCCAATTTCCATTCTAAATATTTTTCATGTTGGGCTATACTCTCCTTAAAAACATAAACATGTGCTTTTATTTTTTTTAAATAACAAATATGCTCTTACAAAATCTGGAATATATTTTTTAAAATTTACTAAAGCCATGAAACAGATGTAGGTAGAGAATACAACAGCCTCAAAAATAGAAAAATTCTTATAATGCTAGAAATCGAAATGTCAATGTTTTTTTAGGTTACTATTTCAAAAGTTTCCATGCAGTAACCTAAACAGGCTACAGTTAGTGCAAAAGTAGAAAGAATAAAGATTTAAAATTTAAAATTTAATTTAATTTCAATTTTATTTTAAAGATAATGTAAAACTATAAGTACAAAAGAACAATATGGGGCCTGGGATTTAGCTCAGTGGTTCTGGCACCTGCCTTGCAAAACCAAGGGCCCGGATTCAATCCCTGGTAACCACATACAACAATGCTAGGCATGGTGACTCAGCAATCAATACCACACACCACAGTGCCAGGCATGGTGGCTCACACCTGTAATCCCAGAACTCAAGAGGCAGAGGTAGGAGGACTGCTGTTAGTTCAAGGCTGAGCTCAAACAAAGTGAGACCTTCTCTCTCAAAAAAAAAAAAAGTTCAATATGTTCACAGAGCACCAAACTAGCAACTGTTCAAAAAATTAAGGCATGTCCTATAGTGAATTATAAAGATGTGACAGACATATTAAAATATAAAAGAAATACAGTCAGCATCCACTCATATATAAAAATCCTATGAAAACACAAACAAAAAAAATAAATAAAGAAAAATGCATGCCTTTGGATAACATTTTTTACATACAAATACCGTAAATTGTTAAACTTTTAAATTTAAATCTGGACTAAGAATTAGTTTCTAGAGTATGTAAGTTTTATAACATCAGAAAAAGTAAACATTGAGAAAAATCACACAAACTTTCAAGTAACACTTATAGACTATCTTGTCCCCAACAGCTACGACTGTACAAGGAGCAAAATATATATACCTATACATGTAAATTTTTAGCCAAAAACCCAACAGCTATAGTCAAACAAGTATGATTTAAACTAAGAACCTATAAACTTTTAAAAGTGGTAGACAGGAAGAAAAAGGTTCTATACTGTACTGGATGATTCCTAGACTGCTTACACTGCCTAAAAGCAGCAGGGAAAAGGCAGGAAAACGGGAACAACAAAAACAGCCATTTCCAGGTGCCCTCTCGCTCCCCAAATCCACCCTACATGTTATACACCTGAGCCTTTGAAGCTCAAGTTGTAAAGGCCACCTCAGAGGTCCTGCCTTCACAGTCCAAAACTCACCACTGCCAAAACTCTTTCCATTTACAATTAATCTTGTGTCTTCCTCTACACCCTTCACACCAATAATACCTCTGAATCCACCTTTTAAATGTGGGCATGTCTATGTACGGCACGTCTATGTTCACTTAAGTAAGTGGACCTGTTGAGTGGATGAACTGAGTCCTATGCACTTTGAGGCCTGCTGTAGGATCACAATAGACCCGCCTCAATTTTTAAGTACATTTATAAACTCTTATATGCAAATTAATTTAATAAGCGCTGAATAAAGACTGGAAAAAAATGTTGTGTTTTGAGGACCTCTGACTGACCAGAAGCTTCCTTAAGCAGCATGTTGAAAGGATTTTGACCAGGTGTGGTGGCACGTGCCTATAATCCCACACTTGTGTTCCTGAGGCAGGAGGACCGCCATGAGTTTGAGGCTAGCCTGGGACTACACAAAGAGACACTGTCTCAAAACA
>PVIR01023995.1:0-26429 GCA_004026965.1 Petromus typicus
TGCTTTGGCTATTCAAGGGTCTTTTGTGGTTCCAGATGAAAGTTTGGATTTTTTTCTCTAGATCTGTGAAATATGCTGTTGGGATTTCAGTTGGGATTGCGTTGAATGTATAGGGTAGTTTTGGGAGTATGGCCATTTTGACAATATTGGTTCTTCCTACCCAGGAGCAAGGTATGTCTTTCCATTTTTTGATATCATCTTCTATCTCCTTTTTCAGAGTGCTATAGTTTTCAGAGTAGAGGTCTTTCACCTCCTTTGTTAGATTGATTCCTAAGTATTTTATTTTTTTCTGGGTGCTATTGTGAAAGGGACTGACTCTCCAATTTCTATCTCAGTGGGTCTGCTGTTTGTGTATACGAAGGCTATTGATTTTTGAACGTTGACCTTGTAACCAGCTAGGCGGCTAAAATTGGTGATTAGGCCAGCAGTTTTTTTTTTTTTAATCTTTATTGGTACATTAAATATACACATCATGATTGCACTCCATAATGGGGATTTGTACCAGTATAAGACACAACTTAATTCTCATTTTTTCCCATAGCCCTACCCACCCTACTACCCCCCCATAGACATAAAATTTGTTTCCTTACTTTTTTGTTACAATCTCAACATTGTCAGCAGTTTTTTTAATTGAGTTTTTAGGATCCTCTAGGTAGAGTATCATGTCATCCGCAAATAATGACAATTTAACTTCTTATTTTCCTATCTTTATTCCATTTATTTCTTTCTCTTGCCTAATTGCTATGGCTAATATTTCCAGAATTATATTGAACAGAAGTAATGAGAGAAGACATTTTTGTCTTGTTCCTGATCTTAGTGTGAAAGGTTTCAATTTTTGACCATTTAGTATGATACTGGCTGAAGGTTTCTCATAGATAGCTTTTATTAGTTTGAGATACAGACCATCTATTCCGATCTTCTATAGGGTATTGAACATAAATGGGTGTTGTATTTTGTCAAACGTTTTTTCTGCATCAATTGCGATGACCATATGATTTTTGTCCTTAAGCTTGTTAATACAGTGTATAACATTGATTGATTTACGTATGTTGAACCATCCTTACATCCCTGGGATGAATCCAACTTGATCATGGTGTATAATCTTTTTGATAATTGTCTGTATTCTGTTTGCCAGGATCTTATTGAGGATTTTTGCATCGATGTTCATTAAAGATATTGGCCTGTAGTTCTCTTTTTTTGGTTGGGTCTCTCTCTGCTTTTGGAATCAGGGTAATGGTTGCTTCCAGGAATGAGTTTGGGAGTACTGCTTCCCTTTCAATTTCATTGAAGAGTTTCAGAAGTAGAGGCACTAACTCTTCTTTAAAAGTTTTATAGAATTCAGCAGTAAAACCGTCAGGTCTAGGGCTTTTCTTTGTTGGCAGCTTTTTAATTACATTTTCAATTTCACAGATTGTTATTGGGGTATTTAACATTTCTATATCTTCTTTACTCAGCTTTGAGATTTCATATGTGTCTAGAAATCTATCCATTTCTTCTACATTTTCCATTTTATTAAAGTATAAATTTTCAAAGTAGGTGTTTATTATCCTCTGGACTTCCTCTGGGTCGGTGGTAATTTCTCCATTCTCATTCTTAATACCATAGATATGAGCCTTTTCCTTCCTTTCTTTAATGAGGTTGGCTAAGGGTGTATCAATTTTGTTTATCCTCTCAAAGAACCAACTTTTGGATTCATTGATGTTTTGAACCGTTCTCTTTGTTTCTGTTGCATTAATTTCTGCCCTGATTCTTATAATTTCTTGCCTATTGCGATCTTTGAGTTTGTTTTGCTCCTCTCTTTCTAGTCGCTTGAGGTTTAGCATTAAATTGTTTATTTGATCTTGCTCCGTTTTCTGGATGGAGGCTTTCACTGCTATGAATTTTCCTCGTAGAAATGCTTTCACTGTGTCCCATACATTTCTGTATGTTGTAGTGGAGTTATCATTTAGTTGTAAGAACTGCTCAATTTCTTCTCTAATTTCTTCTGTGACCCATTGGTTGGTCAGCACAGTGTTGTTCAGTTTCCATGTGTTAGTGAAGATCCTGGACTTTCCTTTGCTATTGAACTCCAATTTTAGGGCACTATGGTCTGACAGTTTACAAGGGATAACTTCAGTCCCTTTATATTTGCTGGAACCTGTTCTGTAAATGAGCACATGGTGTATTTTGGAGAATGATCCATGGGCAGCTGAGAAGAATGTAAATTCTGATTTTGTGGGGTAAAATACTCTGTAGGCATCTATTAAGTCCATTTGCTGAAGAGTCTGGTTGAGCTCAAGGATTTCCTTAGTGACTTTTTCTCTGATCGATGTGTCTCTTTCAGACAGTGGGGTATTGAGGTCCCCTACTATTATTGTATTGGAGTTTATCTGGTTTTTCAAGTCTGTTAATGTTTGTTTTATATAGTTGGGTGCATTAGAATCTGGAGCATAGATATTTAAGATTGTGATTTCTGTCTCTTGTATTTTTCCATGAACTATAAGATACTGTCCATCTTTATCTCTCTTTATCAGTTTGGGCTTGAAGTCTATTCTGTCTGCCAATAAAATCAGCACTCCTGCTTTCTTGCTGTTTCCTGTCGCATGGAGTATTGTTTTCCATCCCTTTACTTTTAGTCCATGGGTTTCTTTATGAATTAAGTGTATTTCTTGTATGCAGCAGATTTGAGGATCTTGCTTTTTGATCCACTCTGCCAGTCAGTATCTCTTAATTGGCACGTTGAGTCCATTGACATTAATGGTTATGACTGATATAAGTAAATTTAGTGCTGCCATGTTTTCCTATTCTTGGCTGAGTTATTCTACTTTTGCCCTTTTCCCATCAGTTTCTTGTCTGTTACCATGGGTTGACTCAGTTAGGTCTCATGGATTTGTAATTTTCTTATTTTTCTCCAAGATATTCTTTAAAATGTTTTGGAGCACAGGTTTCATATTTGTGAAGTTTTTCAGGTGTTCTTTGTCATGAAAGTATCTTATTTCCCCATCCATTTTGAAGGATAGTTTTGCAGGATACATTAGTCTGGGTTGGAAGTTGTTTTCCTTTAGGGCTTGGAAGACTTCACTCCAGGCTCTTCTTGCTCTGAGTGTTTGAATTGAAAAGTCCGCTGTGATCCTGACAGGCTTCCCTTGGAATGTAACTGTTTTCTTTTCACTTTTTTTTTTTTTTATATCTGGGACTTTTATGATTATATACATAGGTTTAGATTTTTTCATGTCACAGGCATGTGGCGTTCTGTATGCTTCATATATTTGAATGTCCAATTCTTTACCTTTTTCTGTGAAGTTTTCTGCCATTATCTCTGTGAATAGCTTTTTGATGTCTTTAGCATTGTCTCCTGATTCCTCAGTGACTCCAATCAATCTTATGTTATTCTTCTTTGAATCATCTAGGAGCTGTTGGATTGACTTTTCATTATCGCTTGCTTTTTTCCATAGATTATGCCTTTCCAGTTCATTGGTTGAGATCCTTTCTTCTAAGTCTGAAATTCGATCTTCTGCCAAATTCATTCTATTGTGCAAACTTTCATTTTCTTTCTTGATTTTCTGGGCTTCTGGTTGTAGGTGTTTAAAAGGTTCCACTCCTTTTGCTATCTTGGATTATATCAACTCCATGATTTCCTATTTAGCTTTATTAATCATCATGTTGACAGTGTCCAATATCTCTGCTTTCATCTCAGAGATCAGTTCTGATTTCCATTTTACTAGATCTGCTTTGCTTACCATTTCTGAGGACCCTGGAGACTGGCCTTCAAACTTCTCTATTTCCCTTCCCCCTGTGTTACCTTGAGGTGAGGATTTTTGTATTTGAGACTTTGAGTGTTTCCTTATCTCTGAGTTTTTGTCCTTGCTGTTGTTTTTGGCTTTGTACCTCCCCTGTTTTCTGGCGATGTTTGTTGCAAGTCTCTTTCCTCCTAATAGTTAAGAACCTTAAAATATCAGTGTCTCCTGGGTTGTTCTTCACAGTCTGTATTGGGACCTAAAGAAAAATCCCTAGTTCTGTCACACCATATGAAGCACTCAATAAATACAGTCATAACACCTTCTCCCATCTGCTTTAGAGGCAGGAAGCCTCTGGCTCCTGCCCTACTATAATGGCACTGCCTGAGGTTCCAGTGGGCCCGCCTGCTCACCAATACAGAGTCTCTGGGCTCGGTTGTGCAGTCACCCTGGAATCAGTAGGCTGTAGGCCCTGTGCAGATGCAATAGTACTGGCTGATATTCCAACAGGTCCACTTACTCACCAGTACAAGGTCACTGGATGTGCTTCTGCAGTTGAGGTAGAGAAAGTCAGACTCTGACCTGTGAAACTCAATCCCTGGGCGCTCTTCCGGCATGCGCCTGGAGACCAGCAAACTGCAACCTCAGCATGGATTCGATGGTGCAGACACCGTTTCCAAAGTCACCTGCTGCTTAACTCAGTCCCTGGGCGCTCTTCTGGCATGCACCTGGAGGCCAGCAATCTCCAACCTCAGCGCCGATAAGACGGCGCAGTCACTGGTTCCAAAGCCACCCGCTGCCAAACTCAGTCCCTGTGTGCTCTTCCGGCTTGTGACTGGAGGCCAGTAAGCTCCAACCCCGGCGCAGTTTTAGTGGCAAAATCGCTGGTTCCAAAGCTGCTAAACTCAGTCCCTGGGCGCTCTTCCGGCGTGGGCCGGGAGGCGTGTAAGCTCCAACCCTGGCGCGGATTCGATGGCGCAATCGCTGGTTCCAAAGCCACCCACTGCTAAACTCAGTCCCTCGGCGCTCTTTTCTTCAGGCTTTTGTTAGATGACATTCCTTTGGGAAATCTTCTTTTGTTCCTTTGTTCAGGCCTGTGAGTAACTGTCCTTTCTTAGCTAGTGCTGTGAGAGTTCCTGCATAGTTCTGTGATGTCACCTTCATTCTGTTTTTGCTTGTCCATTGGCTGATCTCTGTCTCTCACCATGCTGTCAACTCTGGAGAGCAGAAACCAGGATGACATTATGCACACATTAACATTTCTTAATGCTTATTAATGCTCGTAAATGCTTGCTGCATGGATGAAGGAATGGAAAGAAGGATGCTTTTGGTGAATAGCGATGTGAATGTTGTTACTGAGATAATAGAAGTAGTTAGGTTGTGGCTGCCAGGGAAGTATTTATTTGACTTTTTCTCTCTACATTGTTTCTTCCTGCCTTACCGACCAGATACCTTCCCGTTCTTTATCGCAGAAGAAGGTTATAGGGGTGGACAGAAGACAGAATCTATTTGAATCCAAGGGTTGTATTAATTTCTATAGAAGCTAAAGGTCTTGGAAGAAATCATATTGTCTATCTCTGCAGCAGAAATCAGGAGAAATATTCTTTGTTGGGTCATAAGTGGGGAAAGGAGAAATTTCCTGGAAGAGATTTGTGAATCCTAAGAGTTGGGTTCACTTACTGGCAGAGTTGTGAAGGAATAGAAAGACCTAATTGGAAGAAATGACATTATATGACAATGGCATGAGCTTGTGATTCCACTCTCCAGCTACACTGGAAATGCTTTTTATGAGATCTCATAATTAAGGATTATGTGAAAATTTTTATACATTAAATATAAATGTATAGAAGCAATATATATATAATTTATATACAATTTATCTATATGTACTTAAATATAAAATGTGTACTGATGTATTATATATATAATGTATATATATCTAAAGTATATACTGAGCTGTATGTTTATATATTATATATAAATAAATAATACACACAAGTAAGTAAAATACATAAAAACATTTTTCCTCTTAGTAAAATTATTTTCAGGCTTATTGTTTGTCTCTAGGTATATCAGGGAGCTGTATTATCTATAGAAAAGATGTTCTTTGATTTCTGTATATAGTCTTTAATAGATAATAAAACCTTTAGCTTTTCTTTTTCCCTTTCTCGCTTATCTTTCTTGTATTTTTTGTTTTTGTCCCGGGCATCTCTGATATGAGGGTTTTCTCCATTTGTACTCCATAAGAAGAAATTAAGAACTGGAACAGTCACATTATAAAGGAAAAAGCACAAAACGAAGTAAGGGTACTGGAAATAAAAACCTGTTGGACTTTTATTAGTTGCTTTATAATTGTATAAATGTTATTTGCCTTTAAGTAGAACCTTTTGGCCTATCAGTAGTTCACTAATTTATTCATAAACACTTTGTGACTATTACTACTGGCCTCGATGTTAGTGACTCATAGACCAATAGAACTGGAATGTAGTGCATTTGAGAGAAGGGTGGATATTCTCATTTCAAACCTTGTTGTTAGGGAGTCATTCGTCTATTCCTTGTCTAACGAGATGCATTTGTCCACAAGAAATGCAATAAGCTGGTGGACTGTTTTGTAAGTGGTTTTTAATGACATATTTTCATCATCATATTCTCGTTTTGTAATGACATTAGGGATACCAAAAGGGTCCTCTTCCAAGCTGGTTTTGGGGGATTCCTCTGTGTTTCTTTCTCTGCTTGGGCAGGGCAAAGTATGATTGCTCCTAATACTGTCCATCTTTTTAAAATTATCTTGCCATACTGAAGAAAGTGATGAATCATGCATATATGTTTAATCATCCTGTTACTGAGGTAGTATGAAAGATTGATCACATTTATGTTATGGGGAATGAATCACTCTTGTGGTATTTCATGACACTTTTTTTTTTTTTTTTGAAGAATTGATAGAAATGATCCACAAAAACATACTGAGTGTTCTAGACATGGAAGACTTTGCATTTTTAACAGGTTGGTTATAGAACATTCTCAAAATACCCTCTAACAGCAGCTTTCCATGGTACCTTCAAGTCAAACTGTGAAAGAGATTTCAAGACAAGAGCTCTGTTTGGTTTCCCAAAACATCTTGAATGTCTGTAGAGATTTTGATTCTTTACAATAAGCAATCTAGGATTCTAAACAGGAGTCATTAACATTTTTAAAACTCAATAGACTTTGTCCTTAACTGGAAAATTTGGCTTGATTAAAATCTTTCCCCACAATATAAGTCAGACTCTGCAAACATTAATTTTTAATTTTGTTGACAGTGTTATCTTTGTTCTTTTTTCTTTATTCTCCTCTTCCAAACACATGCCATCAAATAAATGCAAAAATCAAAACAAATAAACAAGAAAACAAAGCCGCCAAAACATAAAATTTCAACAACAGTAAAATCAAGACTGCACTGCTCCTAGGTTCTTTTGCATCTTGAAATGAGAATATGTATACAGAGTCTAGAAAAAAATCTATATTGTGTTACCTACTTTTTCACCTTGCTCTGATAAAATGCCTGACACCCTAAGTTAGAGAGAAAGGAGTTTATTTGCCTTATAGATTGTAGAGGTTTCAGCTGGTCTCAAGGCTGGGATGACAGGCAAGCATCAAAGAGGAGAACCGACATCGTGTGCACAAAGCAACAAAAGCGAAAAGTCAACATTACAATATCTCTCTGGTCCTTTTATCTTCTTCAGATTGCTGGGATTAGGGTGGGGCCATACCAGTCACTCATCTGCAATGCTTTAGTAATCACACCATCACAATAACCCCACATCACAATTTCCATATTCAACTACTTGTGAAAAAGAAAGTTCCACTTCACCCAAATGAGATTTTGGGGGGATAGCTAAACAAAAACCAGAGCAGAAAACATTTGCATAAATATTTAAGACTAAATTTATTAAGACATCATGATACTAATGCAAAATACCTTTACAAGAGGTGCTCAGAGAGGTGGCCCTTAGCTTACCCACATTTATTAGTACAGCGAACTGTTGCTTGGGTAACCTTGATCATTGTGGTTGCTATACATGTGTTTTCATTTTCTGGTCCAAGAGCTGGCACTGTTGTAGACTTTCTGTGATATACATCCTCTAAGGAAATCCATATGAGAGTGACATCATCTGTTGAAAAACATACTAGTTTCCTTTTCCTGAATTGTGTATATATTTTTGAGTAGACTCTGTATATAAGACTATACAACATATAATATACTAACTAGCATCAATGCTGTTATTTTTAATTAAACAGAACGTCAGGATCTTTTGGATCTAGATTCATTTCTTTCTTATTAATTCCTTTAAGATACACTTAATAATCAAGACACAGATAATTTGATATTAGTTATGTCTATTTTTCTTACCTCTCGGAGTTGCAATGGAAAACTGTAATTACAGGTAGCATCTGTCAGATTAGAATAATTCTGCCATAATTTTATTTATGAATTACAATAGTAATATAATTTAAAATATTTCTTTTCCTCTGGGGGAGAAATACCATTCCATAACATTAAGCCTAAAAGCACTATTCTCCATCTAAGAGCATTGATTCATTGCTTTCCATTTTTTTAAGCCTAAACCACTATAATTCTTCTTTAACTAGTCTTCCCACTGGGCAAATTTAACCTCCAAACAGTGTAAAGTTCTGCAGCTCATCTTTCCATTTGGAAATGAGATAAATCTGCATATATTTTCTTCATGGAAGAATTTACCTTGCCTTCCAGGAAAGCTCCATGGTGATTTCAAAGTGTTATCTCAGCCTTTAGAGACTTTTGAGGCCTGACTTGTATTTGAGGACCTGCAGATAGCACGTACCCCACAGCTCCCACATCAAGAATTTCTTGAGGATCCTTAGCATCAATCAGATAGATTCTAGTGTTGAAGCTTTCGCATTTGGTGTCCTGACATGGGGATTATTTATCTTTTACCCAGGGAATATTTGCCAGTCTGTTTTTAAGTTTCCAAACAAGATAAAAGACAACTTCTATTTTTATTTAGTTTTGAACAAATGACTTACAAGTATCTGACCAATTTTTTTTTTTTAGAAAGCTGTAGACTATTGAAGTAAATATTCTCTAAAGTTAGGAAATAGTATGCCACATGGGAGCCTAGATTAAATTTATGTGGCTTCTTGAAACCAGTATTCCAAATGCTACCTGAGCTAGAGTTAGTGTATGGTGAATACATTGCAGAATTTAGGATAAAAATGGATCGAGTGCTTATGCAAAATGCCAGAGGAAAAACACCAGGAGCTATGTTCAGTTCAGGATAAGAACAAAGTCATAAACATTCATGAAGAAAACTTCCTCATTTCACTGGGGATTTGGCTGTGATCATCAATCAGGCTTGCAGACTTCATCCAGAGATCCAAGTGAGTGATCATATTACATTACCTATCCTCAGCATATCATGACCATGTTACCTTCTCAGTCTATTACTATGCCCCTCCCACATCCTGCAAAACTAGGTGTACATCACTTTTGTACATTTTGCCAGTGGTGCTGAACTTACCTGTTCAACTGTTTGTTTCCGTCAATGGAATATCAAGATGTTGTCAATAGGGATTCTATCTTGTTTATCTCTTCTTGGAAATCCAAAAGCTTTTCTCATGATTTAAAGCATATTTATATATTTCTATTAATTAGTGTACTTTGAGGTTAAAGAGATGCAACTTCAGGAATGTGCGGTGAGGGCCATACTGCTTAGGAGACAGAGGGAAATTGTTTTAAGATTTGTAGTCACCCTATGGGGATAGAGGAAGCTGGGAATCTTGGATTCTGTAACTTGCCAGGTAGGATCATTTTAATCACAACTACAAGTAGACTCAGTTGGAAGCTGACAATGATCTGAGTGTCTTGTCTAAAAGCCCTGAGGAGCTTTACCCCTCCTCTCTCTCTCCCTCCCTGCCTCGCCCTCTCTCTTTCCTTCGTTCCTTCTCTCTTTCTTTTTTCTCTTTCTTTCTCCTTTTCTTCTTTCTTTTCCCTTTTTCTGTCTCTCTCCCTTCTTTCTCTTTTCTTTCTTTTTTTTGTAGTCAAAGTTTAGTTCACATTGACACAAACCATGAAAAATATTTACATTTTCCCATATTACAGAATAACATTTCAGTGGACTATTTCTTACTATAAATAAGATCTTATTGATTTATCTAACTGAAAGAAGTCTATATTCTTTAAGGTAAAGCAAAATAACTTCATAAATGATTGTGTAACATACTGAAAGTCAGTAGTAAATATATGGCTTCATTATTAACATCCTATATAATCTATTATTATGATTTAAAGCTGCCTCTATCTTTAGCCCCTTGCATGAGTCTGGCCTTCTTTACAGACATTGTACCACACAGGCTCTGTGGTTACTATCTTCCTTGGAGGTAGCCTTATGTCATAAAAATGAGCCCCTGAGTCCCTCAGGATTTATGTGGCGTTGATAAAACTGCTTACATGTCTGAGTCTATTTAGAAATAGAGGTTAGTCTACCTAATTCAAAAGGTTTTTGGGGCTGGGGATATAGCTCAGTGGTTCCGGTGCCTGTCTTGCAAGTGCAAGGACCCGGGGTTCAAACCCAGTAACCACATAACAATACTGAGTGTGGAGACTCACGCCCAGCAGCAACCAGTACCACATACCACAGTGCCAGGCATGGTGGTTCACACCTGTAATCCCAGCACTTGGGAGGCAGAGGCAGGAGGATTGCTGTGGTGTGAGTTTGAGGCTGAGCTCAGGGCCAGCCTGAACCACAAAGCGAGACCCTGTCTCAAAAAAAAAAAAAAAAAACAACCTTAAAAAAAAACAAAAACAAAAAAGGTTTTTAAGGATTGAGACTTGAAGCACAACCACTATGATGTCCTGTTCACTGGAGTGTCTCCATGAAAAGTAAGGTTTGCCCTTGGCATATCTCTCACACACTCCCTGCCAGAGGGATGCCTTACTTTGCTGACTTGTTTGTATTAGAAAGCCAGAGCCTTAAAGGAAAGTCTCTCTCACTGGGGTGAATGCAATGAAATGCCTGGTTTTACTTAATCTGGGTTTCTTATGAGACTTGATGTGTCTGTTGAGTTGAGTTTAGGGAAAGCAGCAATTTCATGAGACACATCTATTTGGGTATTCATTATCCTAGATTATGGTGCTGGCCTTGAATCAAGCTGATAGTCTGTGCTTGGATTGAGGAAAAGCAGATGGGTGGAGCCGCCAAGGAGCAGTGTTCTGTACCCACTTCTGCTTAACAGAGAAGAAGCAGTGGGGACTTAAGTCTTCCAAAGGACTTGGTTCCAAAGGCCAGTGAGAAGATTCTATTCATGTGTAAATAACCAGTCTTCCAAAACTCTTATCCCAATCTTCCAAAAGTCTGTGGCCTACATACCAAGTGCAAGGCCATAAGTAACTTCTCATGAATATTTACTTACCTTAGAGTCTCTGGCTGATCTTCTTCATATTAAAGGTCTTTGGCTTCTTGGAAGAAATGCAAGTGCTTAATAAAGACTGAAGAAGCAAGTAATACAAGGGATTCCAGGCAGCCAGTCCAAGTAGGAAGATTGGTGGTGGCACTATTGGTTTCTGAATAGGAGAATGGTTTGCTACAGACTACAAGTATGACTCCATATATGCTGCCTCCTCTCCATGCCACGTAATAAATGCTAAATACATATTTGGTGGGAAAAAACTCAGACTGACAGGAATTAACGGTGAGCTTGAAGGACTGACTGGCAATAAAGTTCTCCTCTGTAGGAAGCCTTCAGGGACACGATGAGTTTTGGACCAAAGTAAAGCAGAAACTCAGGCCTAGAGGAAGAGGACAAACTCAGCTGCTGGCATTGGGACATAGTACTAAATCTCACACACAATGTGCTGGGCATGGTCCTGGTTACTGGGACCTTGGAACAGCCTCAGAGGGAATTGAGAGTGAGTTCACTGTTACTGACCTCTACTGAATATTAGGAAATAATGTTGTGTGTATTTAAAAAAAAAAAAACCCAAATGATATATAGTGTGACTTGTACTCCAACTTTTCAAGTCAGTTGCATTAAAATAGGAAATACTTTCTATTAATGTAGAAAATATTTCTTGATTACAGGGTGCTGTTTAAGAACATTATGTGTTTAATCTGATTTAATTTTACAACTCTGTGAGATAGACATTGTTATTGTCTCAAAATATGTGTGAAAAAACCATGGCCAAATTTTTTTTTTTT
Organism: Petromus typicus; assembly: GCA_004026965.1. Lineage (NCBI taxonomy): Eukaryota > Metazoa > Chordata > Mammalia > Rodentia > Petromuridae > Petromus > Petromus typicus. Next base: position 11,930 of record PVIR01023995.1, read on the forward strand.
TTGAAGTAACAATTTTGCAGTGAACAAGAGGGATTTGAACCCAAGAAGTCAGGTTTCTTAAACCATACCTATGACTCTAATACTAAAACTGTACTTGCTCTGGAAAATATTATGCCATTTTCTTAAAATGAAGAGCTTCCAATCATTCTTTGGAAATACTGTTCCACTGTTTGTGAATTAGTTGCTCCTAAATTAATCAAATAGTTGGGCAATTCTTCACTTTGTTTGCCTGTTAAAAATAAGAAATAAGTGATTGCATCTATCTAGAAAAGACATTTTAAAGTCAACAGGCCCAGGGATATATTGAATTCATAAACCCATAATGTTTGTATCTGACTTATTTCATAAGGGAATTCATAAAAAATAATACTATCAGTTGCTCTTTCTGTTCTCAGTAATATTAAACCTTTACAGCATTCTTTGAAGGATCAATTTGGGAAACTAGGGACCTCTATCAAGCTGTAATTATTATTGCATTTTAGATCAGGAGAAAATTACGTGGCTAGATCTTAAGGATAAAAGACACATACACTAATTTGATCTTTTGCAGTAATTTATTTTAGAATTCTCAGTAGTAACATTAATCTTCAATAACTTACTTGAGGTGATATTGGATTCCAAATGTATTTTCAGAAGAATTTTATTGTAGTCCAGGGTGAATTATCTATCTTTATTTGAATGTTAAGTGTTATAAAATTGACAATTTTGTAAAGCACAGAGAATTTCTGATGGCTTAAATATTACAGCAAAATTATTGGTATTTAAGTTAATTTAATTAATTTTCATTCTTTTTAGTGACATTAAAGAGAACCTTTCAGGATATTTCATATGACCACATGAGATTTTGGAATTGAAATTAGTTTTACTGAAAACATATCCTACTTATGACTTTAGTGCTGCTCCACTTGAATATTACTACAAGAAAATATCATTTAAAACAAAGATGTTTACTACCGGACTTATTGCATAGATAACACAGAAACGAATGTATTTTCTAACACTGCTGTGACTGGTTGATTAGTAGATCATAATAGAGTAGGACTGAAAAATCTAGACTTAAGTCATTTATGACACCTGTAAAAGTTGTAGTAATTAGGAGTGGAAGTGGAAAGAGAAAAAGTATCACCTCACAAATCACCTTTCATGGCAATAGGTTAGGGAAGGTTTGCATACTAAGTGATGCCATGTACTTTCACTTTTCCCACAGAGTTTATATAATGAAACATTTCTCCCTCTGAAAAGAATTCCTGATAAAAGCTTTGAGGATAATCCATGCAGGCTTATATCCCAGATGAAATAATCTGCTCACACTTACTGAGTAATGGATCTGTGTGTATATGCGCGCGCGTGCGTGTATGTGTGTGTGTGTGTGTGTGTGTGTGTGTGTGTGTGTGTGTGTTTATCATCAGGTGTTAGGAAGGCTTTTGTGTTAGGAAAAACTATCATCCACTGAAGTCTCTTTGGGAGATAGTCATTTTAAAGTGATGAGTACATAACTTAACTCATAGATGGATTTGTATACTTGTAAATTTTTCCCTTCTCACCCATTCCTTTTGCAACTGTATTGATTATGAGAGAAAGTTCAAGGTTTGAGCTTTTCAGCAGCACACACTATTCCATACACGTTGATCTTCTCTTTAGAGGAACAGTTTTATGTAGCCTGGAGTAAACTAAATCTACACTTTAAGTGAGAGGAGCCTCTGGCAGCTCCTTAGCAGCTTCGTAGCCTGCAGTAATTTCTGAACATCTATCTGAACTTCAAAGTTTTGGAGAAACAAGAAAAACTCAAGTCTATTGGTGGATTTTTATTACTTTTTGGTTACTTACACCTATGATTTAAAAGGATTGTTTAAAAATTCTAACTACAGGGCCAGGGATATATCTCAGTGGTTCCGGTCCCTCTCTTGCAAGTGCAAGGACCTGGGTTCGATCCCCGGTAACCACATAACAATACTGGGCGTGGAGACTCACCCCAGCAGCAATCATTACCACATACCACAGTGCCGGGCGTGGTAGCTCATGCCTGTATTCCCAGCACTCGGGAGGCAGAGGCAGGAGGATTGCTGTGATGTGAGTTTGAGGCTGAGCTCAGAGCCAGCCTGAACTACAAAGCGAGACCGTCTCAAAAAAAAAAAAAAATCTAATTGCATGTTTTTAATTACTAAAAATATACATAAATAAGACAAAGAATTCACTTTCAAATTGCTGGCTTTACACTATCTTTAGAGTCTGGGAATCTCAATGAGCCATGTTTTTAGATCTTCATGGTGCTTTCATTGTTATAAAAGGTACTATGTTCTTTCCGGACTAACATGATCTGCTGTGTTCAGAGTTTTGAGAGTTTGATCACTTGCACAAGAAGCAGAGAGGAGCTGTTTCTTAAGAAAAATCTTGGTTTTGTCTCTAGGTATTTCCCCTGTCCAACTCATCCAAGTAAGAGCTTGTTGAGCTTCTTCAGTGTCACTCTACAAATGTCTATCTGATTCTTTCAGGATTTGTTGTCAATGTGTATCTTTTTCCAGGCATCAGTACAGAATTGTTTCATCCAGATCTTTGGCAAATATATAAACTTAAACTGCTAGGCTTTTATCAAGTCCGTCGGAGGGTGTTGATATTATTTGTTTCTATTCATTGGATCTCAGGTGTATAGATATAACTGGGATCCTTGTTTCTACACATACAGCAATACCTTGTAAGAACATTTTTGAAGACATGCACTTAGTTCTTCTATGAATTACTTGCTTATAGAAAATTGAGCACGCCCCTGAGGTGTTCATTTGTCCTCAGTAACAGTTTAGATCAGTTGGTCAAAATCCACATGCAGGTCCCGCTGTCGGTATCACCCTTTTCTCCCTTCAGAACCAAGGCACTCCTCCCTAGCTTCATTGTTTAGCTACTAGTTCCTCTCAGCTAAGTCCATTTCTGGGGTTTATCCTCTGCAGAAGAACGTGCCATTTCCAAAGTTATGTGACTCCCTTCCTGGTTGATGTGCGGCATAAACCCCAGCACTTATGTCACCAAATGTAAGAATTTTGAAGAGCTATACGAAATTCGAAGAGCTCCAGAAATCCTTCGTTAGCCACTGACATGACCTCTCTGGAGACTACACCACTGTTCAGTTTTTCCCTTGCTGTCCCTCCTCCCTCACATGCATGCAAGCACTTCCCAATAAATCCCCACACACAATCTCCATTCAGACTCTGTACAGCAGGACACCTGATATAAAATATCACTCATTCAACTGCTTATTTATTCATCTGTTTACTTATCTATCCATTCATTCACTGCTCATTCATCAACCAATCATAGTATACCAAATGTACATATCAGTTGCTTATCTCATGTGTAATCAGTTATCTAGAACATATCACTAATTTTAGCTACCTAGTCATTTAATAGAAATGAAAAGAAAATAAGTAATAGTGAATAATAGAAAACATCTAAGGTGTGAAGTATTTTTACAGGTTCATTAAAATCCTGTTTAGGCACCCACTGTGTATCTTGAAAAGAAGAAACTATATTTGCTCCGTAATTGCTTGAATCATACATCTTTTACCTTGATTAGCAATTTCAATCAACCAAGACTACTAAGACTTTTAGATAAAAAGCTGCATATTTCTCAACCAGAAGTCCTCTATTCAACCTTTTGATTTTCTAAATACTTTTTATTTTGCTGGCCTTAAGTAATGTTATGTAGTATAAAAACATTACTGTCTTTAATGTGTAAAACTGCAAATATGAATAAGTGAGATGTTTGAGATTTGTGGTACCTTTTTAATTTTTAATGTTATTTTAATTTGGCATCCTTTCTTTTCTAAATTTACTTCATCTTTACTGATTTTGTATATCCTGGTTAGAGTGCTCTATTTTACTATCAAGTTTACTTAGATTTTAAATATCAAACTTGCTAAAAGATAGCTTACTCAGATGTAGAAACTGAAGTTTAGACCTCAGAGGACCAGTGGGCCATTTCTTTATAATCGTTTATGAGAGTTACTGTTGCTTGAATTACACCTGTTCCTGGAGGGTAGAGCAACTGGTGTTGGTGGAAGCAAAGTCTGGTTTCTATCCTGAAGGTTTTGTAAATTTCCATTCTAGAATGCAAGACAGTCTTCTGTAGTATTTCAAAATCAGCAATCTAAATCGAGTTTTGCCTTTGTTTGATATCTATGTTTCCACAGAGCTGTCTTGTCTCTGTGGGATTTTGCCTTCTGTTTCTTCTGTGGCTTCTCCTGCCAAACAAGTTTCCTTGCTGCATCACAATAGCTAAAGTCAGTCAAAGGAAGCTTTATCGCCATATTTAGACAGAAATACAATATCAGAAATTATAATGAACGCTTCTGCTTCTAACGGCTGTGAGCGGCTGTTGTCCTGCTTGCCATCTGGTGGCATGTTTTCCTTTTTGTCTTCATTTATGGACCATGTGGTAGTTTGCATGTTCTCTTTCCCTCTCACTCTCATCCATTCAATTCCTTCCTCATTACCTTCTTTAATTTCTTTTCCTGCTGCTTTTGTAATAAGAGCATTGTTAGACTCAATCTTGCATGGATACAAAGTATTTAAAAATCCTGAAAAGAGAAGGGACCTACACTCTATTCTGAATAGTCATTCTAAAGCTACCTGGGAATGATCCAGGAAGGAAGATAAACAACAACAGCAAACAGTACAAAATTGCCCTTTGTGCTAGACTGCTACTTATCTAAATACTGAGATGTACTTTCAATCAATCATATATATTAATTTATATTGAACCTACTTGTCTAAAGGTATTTTTATATGATATTAATATAATTATAGACACACTATTTTGAAGGCTCTGGAACCAAAACCAAGTATAGACATTCCAACTAAATGTATCTGCATGTAGTTGCTCAGCACTAAAGGCTTATCTGATTCACATTGGGATTTACACCTGGACCCCACATTTGCTGTACAGAATGTCATGCACTCACCTAAAAATGGAATCACTGGACAGTCTTTTAGAACAGAATAGAGGAAGGACCCTGTAGCTGCTGATGTTTACAGAAAAAGAATTTCAAGTATGCAGATTTTAATTACCTCAGAATAGAACTTGGCCAACAAACCAAATTGTTCTTCCTCCTACTCATTTTGGAATTTTTGAAAAAAAAATAATCACATTGAATTGGTGCACATTTTTATATTCAAAAATATATCTGGATCTAGTCCACTGCACTTGATATCAGAAATTAAGAATTTTATTTTCCAATTCTAGATCAGCAGTGAGATTGATACAGAGAGGCACATATGGCTAACTCATGTGTAATTGAGGACTCACACTCTCCCAGCTAGCCTGACTAGCTAGGCTCTTTTTCCCTTTCTTTACAAAACTGTCATACTTCCAGGTAAGACAGCTTCTTCAGTAGAAGTGTATTAATTTTACGATTCTTGCACATTTCTCTAAAACAGAGTTGCTCAAAAATGTAACCCATGGGATGACATGCTTCAAAGTTTTGCAAGACTTCCACATCCCAGTACTTATCCAGACATTTGAAATAGAATTTCTGAGCTCTGGGTCTGGAAATGAGCATTTCAGTATCCTGCTCGAGTCATTCTGCTGTGTTAAAGTTTGGGAACTATTGGTCTAAAACACAGAATAAGTCTGCGATATTTCTCAACAAATCTGCAAATTGAGTGTTGAAATATTTAAGTAAGACTTTCCTTAAAAATAATTTAAAATGGGGCCAGAGATTTAGCTCAGTGGTTCCGGCGCCTGTCTTGTAAGCACAAGGGCCCAGGTTCATTCCCCCCTTAACCACATACCATACTGGGTTTGGAGATGCATGCACAGCAGCAATCAGTACCATATACCACAGTGCCAGGCATGGTGGCTCATGCCTTATAATCCCAGCACTTGGGAAGCAGAGGCAGGAGGATTGCTGTGATGTGAGTTTGAGACTGAGCTCAGGGCCAGTCTGAACTACAAAGCGAGATCCTGTCTCAAAAAACAAATAAACAAACAAACAAACAAACAACAACAACAACAAAAATAAAACAGCCACCCCATTGTAATTAACCTTTAAACCCTGGCACTCTCTTCCACAGTAGGGTTAAGTCTGGTCACTATCACCCTGAGATTTTTCATATTCCCTGTGGCACATAAGTACTTATTTGTGGAGTATTGGTTTTGACATGTTTCTCCAGTTTGCACAGCTCAAGAGGTATGAGAGTGGATAACAGAAGGATTTTAGAGTAAGGCAGATTTGGGCCCAAATTTTATCAATTCAGCTTCCTCTCTGAGGCATTTTGGATTATTTGTCTTTTAGCTCATAGAGATTTTTAAATTTCTTTGAACCCTATATTTTTTATCCCTAAAAGTGACAATGATTCCAACTTTGTAGTGTGCTTTAGTTACTTTTTCACTGCTGGCACTAAACATTTGACCCCCACAAGTTAAAGGAGGAAAGGTTTATATTGGCTCACAGTTTGCAGAGGTTTCAGTCCTGGTAGACTGGGTGATATGACAGAGGGGCGTGGCTGAAGAGACATAGCTTATGGCATGGCAGGCAGGAAGCAGTAAATTTTGCTTCTTTTCCTTTTTATCACAACCAAGCTATAATCCTATTGAATAGTGCCACTCATACCTAAGGTGGTTCGTTCTTTTTCAATAAATCCATCATCCACACCCAGGAATATGCTAAACCAACCAGTCGGCTGATGTAATATCACATATCCATGATCTAGTCAGTCTCAGAAGCCGCACATGAGACTTTGGGTGGATATCTCAATATAAGCAATAACATATAAGAACTAAGTAAAGAACATATACAAAAACTGAGTAAAATGGTATATCTAAAACTCTCCAGAGGCTGTGACTGTCTTCCATGATATTAACTATGGGCATTATTATCACTTGGCTGCATGCTAGGGACAGAAGTGTTTCCCTGGGTTGAGATGGAACACAGATCACCTAGTGAATTTGATAAGGTTATTTTACTATTTAGCACCCACTTTCACATTCCTGTATGTACCACAGCACATTCATCTTATAATGCTGTCTACCCAGGTTCTCTCAGTGCCCTTTTAATGTTCTGGGGCTCCTGGGACCATTTGTCCTGCAGCCGTGTGTCCTGCTCCAAGTTACTCACACTTGTGTTTTCTTCAGCTGCTTGTCCTTGCTGTAATGGGAGTGCTTGATCTACACACCCAGAGATCAGAAAGTGCTTCGAATCCATGATTGCCACAAGAATGTGAAGCCCTTGCATTTGCCTGGAGGTCGAATTTACCCTGAAATGTAGTTTTCACTCTTGAGCTTGTCACAGAATAAAGTCAAGGCCTAGGACTTAGCTGACAGTCCATTTGCTTTGCTTCTTTCATGGCCCTGTTCTGTCTATCTTTCCCAGTTTCTGTCTTTTGGGAATAGCTCTTTAAAAAAATATGACTTCCACAACTCCTCAAGGTCTGCTTTTGTGTTTATTGAGCACATCCACACACACCTAGTTGGAAAGCTTGGGTTCTTCAAGAATGTTCTTGCTTCTCTGGTGTGCTATGAAGTACTCCAAGGTCATATAGAAACTGGTTTCTATACTTCTGTTCAATAGGCTAGCAGTGTCCAAATAGTAAATATTTTAACTTTGCAGGCCATGGCAACAGTCTCTGATACATGGATGCCCCTTGCTTTATAATGTATTTTCCTTTGCCTTTACCTCTATCTCACCTGGGTGTTTTTCTACTGATGTTGCTAAGTTGGTGGTTTCCTCAGAGCGAATGTTATACCATTTGGAATCTATCACTTCTGGGAATAGACTGAAAATATGAGACAGAACATTACTGTTACCTCCTAGGTCATCTCCCCACTCACCAGAGAGTTATTATTTTCTTTTTTAAGTTAGTGTATTGTAATGGCTTCACAGTCATGTTAATATGAGCAAGATAAAATTGAGATCTATGAATCTTCACAGAAAGCAAGCAATACCAACCCTCAAAAGAATCATTAGTATTTTGTAGTCTTTGCTTTATTACTTCACCCTAGATTAGCAGCCTTTGGTGGATCGTTGACATTAATCCTACTCTTACATCAGTTTATTTACTAAGCTGAAGAAATGCAGCATTAGCTGAAGTGACAAAGGCTTATTTACATTCAATATTACTTGACATCTTTGTAATTTCCCCTTTTCATGACAAAGGGAGAATATTTACATTAAAAGCACATCAGTAACCTTAGTAATCTCCTTGAGCAGACAAAGGTACATAAAATCAGGTTGCAAGCTCAGAATGATGAGAACACAAATTCACTAAAGCTTGTTTCAGATAAATTTTAAGGTAGCGAGATTAAAGAGAAACCATGCAGCATATTCAGCCAGTGTTGCTGTATGATGCTTAGCTTTATCCTGGTGAATGAAACCATTATTTAAAGAACTGGAGCCAGTCAAAATGCATCCAAGACTCAGATCATTGCAGTACAGGAGTTTAGGAAGTTAGTGGCTGCAATGTGGTTGTAATATATCTGGAAGTAAAGCGATCTTAAAAATTGAGTTTTTATGTAATATAAATTTAAATTTTGTCATCAAATAACTTTTTGCTATGAATAAAATCAGGACTGGGTCGCAACATTCACAGAGTAAAATGCATTGGGACACGGAGGTATAATTTGTACCATAGTCATATTCATAATCCTCTCAACTTCCATGGTAAAAATGATAACAGTGGGGTTCAGGTATATCCTTGAGAAGCTTCTAAGATTATTATATTTCCCAACTTTATCCATCCTGAGAATAGACTAAGAACTCAGGCACACTGACAGCTGCATAGTGGTTTGGATCATCTCCCGGAAAGGTGATCTGTTGAGCTGACCTCAAACAGCACGCCTGGAGAGTCAGATGTCATTGACATTGATCAAAACTGATTCAGAACTACATATACTTTGTCTCTCGAGCCTGACATTTCAACTAAAGTCAATGTTCTAAGGAGTCATCCTGAAATTTCTGCAGGCTTTTGATTATAAGAAATGTTAAGCTGCATCTATCTCAGTAAAATTAAGTTGAACTTCATTTTTTCACATTTTGGAAATAAAAGAAGTAGAGTCTTAAAGAAATGTAAGACAAAACAATATAAAAATAATTGGGGCCAAATCCTTAACATAGGCCAACATCTTTGACACTAAGAAGAAAATTGTTTTCCTGTGTAATTATCATTATCATGCTGGGCACATTGAAACTTGAGTAAATAAAAAGCATCATATTGACTCTGCACATAGGGAAACTATTATATTGCTCTAATACATTTAGCCCATCAAATTATTAAAGAGTTGGTATTTTACATGCAGTTCTTTAGTATCTGCTGAATTCTTGGAATTCTGGTGCATAGACATGTCCAGAGACTACCAGGCTATTTCTCTCAAGGCAGAGGCCAAGCTAGAGTCCACCGAGGAGCAGGTGGCCCTTACAGTGATTCTGAGCAATGAAAGTGGAGGTGAACTGCACACCAGCGACAGGCCTTGGGTGCAGAGCAGAAGACTTGCCACAGTACATGCTGAGACAAAATGAACAATGGGAATCATGTCCAGGTTGCACAGAATAGTATTTATTTCTGATGAGAAACTCACCAAACAAATGTACCTTAGAAGTATTCAAGTGGTAGGATCTTGGCCGACAAAGTCAAAGTTATTTTCATTTTCCTGAGTTGGGAAATAATTCTCTGCAATTCATTTTCAGCATCCTTTTCTCTCTGCTCAGGAGATCAGTTTTCTTTTCTGCTACAACTATTAATATTTTCATTTCAATTTCAAACATGAATTATTCTACAACATTGGTGTCCTGAAATCTACTCATTATCTTTCCTTTTCATATTTTCCATGTGCACATTTTCCAGATTTTCAATAACTGTGGAATAAGACTGATTAACATTGTTTGTTAGATGTCTTTGGAGAAGATGATGTACTCTCAGCACAGCCACCTGGCACTACTTGAATCTCACAGCTTGAACTCAAAGGTTGAAACTTTCACCTTGTGAACTCTGTATTTGTCTGTAGTTCACAGGTGCCATGGAGAGTTGCAAGGGGAAAAATCCTTATGTGGAAGTTAATTTGTCAGCATTTCTCAGCCGGGAAAAAAAGATCATGTTTACATATGACGTTTCTAAGTCATAGAGTGTCACCTCTCCTTTGTCTTGCAGGCAGAAGGAGGAGGAGGAACAGTGACACTTTTGTATTTCTTCCTGTGGAAAGTCACAGAGCTCTCGTTTCCATATCTGTCTTATTTTTGCACATCTTGATACAAACAGACAAAAGCTGTTATTACAGAAGGTGAAGCTGATAGCTTTTAATACATCACATCCACTGGGATGAAGGCATAATTACTACTTTTATGTTCATTTTACAGTGAATAGTAATTAGCCTTTGGCCCACTATAGTGTGTGAACATCGAATTACCCACCTGCTCTTGCCATGTCTCGTTAACTTAAACTATGTGCCTGAAGCTCCATCGGAAAATGACTCCTTCCCCATCTCCCTGCTGGTATGCTCCTTCAGAGAATTTATGTAGAAAAGTCAGAGACTTTTCAGAGAATGATAATCTTTCATTTGTCCTGATAGTTCAGGAAAATGACTTTCAAGGATGCTATGCTGAGGTTAGTGTGCATCACGTAAGTTTTTGGAAAAAACAGGCATACTACTCTTTTGAAGACCAAAATGTCTTTTACTTTTGTTTGAGACATTGTTTGGCTATTAGCTGATTTATGAAGATAATTTGATAACCATGTTACAAAATCAATGTGTATACACAGTTCACAAGAAAAGGCAGGTCGATGATAAATAACCTTTGTTGATTTGCAGCTTAAAATTCTCTTTGGAGGAAATGGGACCTGAGGTAAAATAATCAAGATTACCATCAAATATAGCACAAAGGAAAGTTTACCTCCTTACAAAGTAGAAGTAAATACATCTGTACAATATTGACATTACCAGAAGACTCTGATGTGGCTTCAAACTCAGGATCTTAGAGCAAGGATTAAATTTGGAGAATATTTGGTTGACCATGTCAGTTTACAGATGAACAAATTTCAGGCTTAAAATGTAATGTATCCTGTCCATATTTATAGAAAATACTTACCTTTTTCTTAAGATAATATTTAAGGGGCTATTGCTTCTGAATATAAATTTAGTAATACATGGAAATTTGTTTTAGATTAAAAAGGAAACAACTGAATCAAATTATGGCTTAAAAAAATCCCCCCCCCTAAAAAAAAAAATCCCCTCCCTAGATTCTGTCTTGCCTGTATGTATGGTGATGTCACTGTTAGCAGAAGAATACACTGCTGTTGTCTGTGGTCAAAAGTCTGAGTCTAAAGATAGTTTTTAGCACATCAGTTTTTCATAGCTTCTGAAACAAATTACTACAAACTTAGCATTTAAAACATTAATTTATTATCTTGTATTTCTCAGGTCCAAAGACCAAAATTAAAGTTTCACATAGCTTAAAATCAGCTTCACAGGGCTGGCTCTTTCCAGAGGTTCACAGTGGAATCTTTTCTCTTGCCTTTTCTGTATTTTAAAGGCAGCCCACTTACCAAGGCTTAGGGATCCTTCTGTCTTCAAAGCTATCACTCCAACCTCCTCCCATCTCAGAACCCTTAATTTAATCATATGCAAAGTCTCTTTTGCCATTGTGATTATATATTCACAATTACCAGGGATCTTAGGAGGGTCATTATTCTGTTTACCATACAGACATTGTGGTAAATGGGCAATACCCCAAATTTTGTGGATAGTTTGTAGGCATATTCGGTTTATAGAGTTGAAACAGTGGAAAGAGCCAGATGAGTTGTTCTGTTTGCTTCATGATGTGTCAGGAAGACCAGCAGGTCATCCTCGAAGGTTTTGCTAACTGTAGATGCATGGCACATGTTGGAGCAAATAATGTTAGCTTGTGAAAAGTACTTATTGGAAGACGTGGAAAGTCAGAAAGTTAAAATACCATGAGAAGAATTTTGTAAGCCTTGCTTTCTGTGATGGTCAAAGCTGATTAAGAGTCATAAAAAGTTTTTAATTGAAGCTCTGATATTCACAGTAAAGAGAGATATGCAATATTTATACTTCAAAGGAAATAAAAATTACCTGCAAAAATTCATTTTTAAAATCTACTACTTACATTTTCACCTATGCTTGGAAACCCACTGATCCACACAGAAAAACCAGAAAGACCAAAAAGGAAATATCTGTATATTAAATTTCTATAAACACTTAACTAATTACCTTTGTGGTTCACTCATATGTTGTTTATGAAAACAAAAATTAGAAGGAGACTTTCAGTGTCCTTTTTAAATCAGGAGGTTGGATAAAATTATCTCATTTTAAGTATCTTAAAAGGTTTGGTGTCCCTTGGTAAAGATAAAACATCTCATCATTATCAATTAAAAGACTTCTGAAGTCTTTGAAAAGGGACTTGTTTGCTTAAAATACATGAAGGTCATGTTCACCCTGTAATAGTCAATGAGGAGTAGTCATTTGTTATTTTTAAACAGGCTGTCATTTAGCCATTATGAAGATGAATAACATTTGTTATTACCTAATAATCTTCCTGTTGATTATAGAGTAAAGATACTTGCAGACACCTTATGTGCCTTCCTTACTTGCTAGAGAATTAATGCATTTTGATTAAATTCTGTAAACAAAAATTAAGGACTTTGTTCTACAAATTTTGAGCCTGGTGTCTACGATGCTAAATCATGCCTTGGACCATGATATTTTGAGTTGCATATGTTATTTGCCTACTGTTCATGCAACGTTGCAAAAACAAAGTTCATTTTTTAATATCAAACAGATTGTCAATGGATCATATGCTGCCTCTATTAAGGTTAGCTTTTGGATGTCTGCCTTCTTGCACAGAGTTAATGAAGCTGTAAGTTACCTGTGTGCCTTCATTTGGAGTCAGGCCTAATTATCTGGATCTTGGCCACATTATTGTCCGAGCTTTATTTCTAAAGCAGATGGAGTCACTCAGCAATGACTTCATTTGTATTAATTTGTGGTACTGTCTTCTGCTATTCGTCTCAGAAAGCACTGTACTTCTTTTGTCACATAAAGCAAAAAAAGAAAAAAGGATTTTAGTTGGTAACTAAGAGAGAAATGAGGGATATCTCCTTTTTTCATTCATGGACACTGATGTTCTAACTAAAGTCAATTAAGTAGTGGCTACATGAGGGCTGTGGAATAATGTAAGAGGGTAATTATGATACTTAAGATTTATGAGCTTTCATTTTTTTTTTTTTTTTTAGAATAGGTTAGATGACAGACATATTGATCCAACCGTTTGGGAGGGACACTATGTGGAGCATTCTTTGCTGGCATCAGCTTTTTACCTGGACTATGAGAGCCCTAGGGGGCAATCTCTGAAGGAAATGTCCACCTTGATTGATTGCGGACATCATGTAACTTGTTGAAAAGAACAACCACTTTGTAACTGATACATTAGAAAGATTATAATCTAAAAGGTGCTCACATTTCCATTCTTTAAAAAAAAATTTTTTTTAAATCTTTATTGGTACATTAAATATACGCATCATGATTGCACTCCATAATGGGGATTTGTACCAGTATAAGACACAACTTAATTCTCATTTCTTCCCAAAGCCCTACCCACCCTACCACCCACCATATACATAAAATTTGTTTCCTTACTTTTTTGTTACAATCTCATCATTTTTCCCTCTTCACCCTATTTTACATTGAGCATTTTCTATTTCACAATATATAACATACAATTCTAGGACTCATACCAGAGAAACAATGTGATACGTACCTATCTGTGCCCTATTTATTTCACTTATGAGGATATCCTCAAGGTATGTCTATTTAAGAATAAATGATTAAAACTTTTCATTTTTTATGGCAGAGTAATACTCCATTCTGTAGAAGAACCACGGCTTTTTTATCCAGTCTCCAGCTGATGGACACTTGGGTTGTTTCTAAGATATAGCAATCACAAATTGGGCTGCTATAAACATGGGTGCACATATGTCACTGTGATATGAGTCTTTTAATTGTTGTGTGTATATACCTAGCAGGGCAATGGCCGGGTCAAATGGGACCATCAATCCTAGCTTTTTGAGGAATCTCCAAACTGATCTCTACAAGGGTTGTACGAGTCTACAGTCCCACCAACAGTGGAGAAGGGTTCCTTCTTCTCTACAGCCTCGCCGACATTTGCCGTTGGCTGATTCTGAAACGGCAGCCATTCTATGTGGAGTGAGATGAAATCTCAATGTTGTTTTCATCTGCATCTCTCGAATGACTAATGATGTTGAGCATTTCTTCATATGCTTCTTAGCTTCTCTTACTTCTTCCTCTGAAAAATATCTGTTCATTTCAGATTCCCATTTTTGAATTGGGTCATTAAATTTGGGTGGGCTGATTTTTTTGAGTTCTTTATATATTCTAGATAGTAGCCCTTTGTCTGAGGAACAGCTGGTAAAGATTTTTTCCCACATTGTTGGTTGCCTATTTGCACTGTTGGTGGTTTCCTTTGCTGTGCAGAAGTTTTTTTTT
>PVIR01023996.1:0-26283 GCA_004026965.1 Petromus typicus
TCTGATGTAGTCCCATTTGTTTATTTTTTTCTTCTGTTACTTTTGCTTTTAGTGAAATATTCAAAAAATTCTTACCAAAACCAGAATCAAGGGACTTCTCCTTTGTGTTTTCTCCTAGGAGTCTTATGGTCCTAAATCTTATGTTTAGGTTTTTCATTAATTTTGAGTTTATTTTTATATATGGGATAGAATAAAGATAAAGTTTTCTTCTTTTGCATGTGGAAATCCATTCTTTCCCAGCAGCATTTATTGAAAAGATTATCTTTTTCCTATCAAGTCATTTTGATGGCCTAAATTTAAGTGACCTTAAAAATAGATGTTTTAAATTCATATAGACAATTTTATTCATAAACCTCATCAAAAGCACAATCTTCTCTAGTTAAATAAAATAACCAAAATGCAAGGAAACCTTCTCTAACTACAATCTCTTCTTGAATAGACAAATTAATAACAAAAACTATATCCTCTGTTACAACTTGTGTGCCCAGCAGTGAAGGAAACTTGCATATGAGCCATCGCTGAGAGAAAATTCTTAGCACGACCAGCCATTATGTTCTCTAAAGGAATCAATAGTTTCACTAAAAACACAACTGTGATGTTTAGGACTTTTAACTTTCTAATTCCTAGTAAGCCCTTCCTAACGCTAAAGTAACAGTTATGTCTGCTGTTTAGAGCCGTAGAGATTAATCCAAGTCAGAAGGAAAGTCCTCCTAATCCTGTGTGCCTTTTCTATATGTTCACTCACAACGGAAGCACTGAGATTCAGATCCACGCCTGCATTTCTGGGGACGAGGGGACTTTTGTGAGTCAGCTGCCGTTTGAGAAGGAACAGCAACACTGTTTGTACACCTGGGGATTGCTGGTGCTCTGGTGCCACAGCAGAGAGGACCTGAACGCTACAGGCGAAAGCACCGTGCGAAGGAGGTGGATGTGTTCTGGGCATGGGGCATTAGCGCGTCCTCCGCAGATGGATGAGGAGGAAGCACTGTGGGAGCCCAGCTGGACAGCTGTGCGATCTTCCGTCACCTGCTCAGGTGTTTGCACCTGTTCAGCTTCATTTACAGTCTCCTCCCAGCAAACATGTACACACTGGCCTCTTCACAAGCTCTTCATGTGCTAAAAGCCCTTTTTGCACCTGTACTTCCCCGGGTCACTGGCTTTCTAACTCCGTGAGATTTCTCAGAAGTGCTCGGTCGACATTGGTATGAAGTCACGCATGGAAGCAGATCCAGATCCTAACACGAGCACGCGGAAAATCTTCTGGGAACAGGTAACTCGTGTTGGATCAAAGGGACGGAAGCCCTGCCTGGGGGCTGAGGATGAGCTCTTGGGCCAGCTAGAAATGACCACATGACGCACCCCGAGGGGCAACACTGGGCAGAGCTAAGGTGATCAAGTCGTGGATTTTTGTTGCTTAAGTGTCAGGCAGGTCCCAGAGTTGTCCGTGTTCTGGGATTCAGCCAGTGTGCGCGGTGCCTCCATCCTCCTGCTCCGAGGCAGTGGGCAATGCTCAGTGTATAACGCCGGGGAGTGTGACACCTTCTGCAGAAACCACAGGAAAAACAAGAGAGGAGATGGATCTGGTGCCAGTGTTCAGCAAAGTTTGTGAGGTCCAGCAAGCACCTCTGTAGAGAAACTGATGAGGCGACTTTTAAGCCCTCGAAAGTGGATCTTGTTACTTTAACAAACTTCCCTGGCTTACCCAAGCCTTCCTTGTAGGCTAAACTATGACACTTCCCAACCGCCTCCTGTGGTTCTGGGAACTGAACTCAGGGCCTTCTGCTAAGCTACGTCCTGGGCCAAATCAACATTTTCATTTTTTAATTTGGAGCTGAGGTCTCACTAAGTTGTCCAGGCCAGGCTCAAACTTGCAGTCCACCTGCGTCAGTCTCCCCACACGTGTGGATTAAAGACGTACATCACAGCATCCCAGCTTGTGTTGCTTTGTGCTTGTGTCTTTTTCTTCTTTGTTTTTTGGCAGTCTGATTATCACATGCCTTGAATGGTTGCTTTGGCTTATTATGTGTGGTGTTCACGTAATATCTTGTGTGTGAAAATCTTTGCTAAAATTTGGGAAAATTTCAGTAGTAATTTCTTCAAATACTTTTTCTACACAATTCTTATAGCTCATATTTTGTTTAATATAATCTAATAGGTATTGGGAATTTTGTTCATTTTTTATTTGTTTGTTTGAGACAGGGTCTCACTTTGTAGTTCAGGCCGGACCTGAGCTCAGCCTCAAACTCACAGCAATCCTCCTGCCCCTGCCTCCTGAGTGCTGGGATTACAGGCATGAGTATGCCCGGCACTGTGGTATGTGGCACTGGTTGCTGCTAGGTGTGAGTCTCCTTGCCCAGTATTGTATGTGGTTACTGGGTATGGAACCTGGGCCCTTGCACTTGCAAGACAGCTGCTGGAACCACTGAGCTAAATCTCTGACCCACTTTTGTTCCTTTTTAAAGAATTTTTTCTCTGTGCTTTTCACACTGGATAATTTCTATCCACGTAAGTTCACATGGACTTAACTCTTTTCTCTCCAGTTAGGACCATCTAGTGACTATGTAGTTTCAGAAGTATAATCATGTCACATAACATTTTGGGCTGAGATAGACCAGCTCTATAGTTGTGGTCTCTTAAAATCATGTCACTCGGTAACCTTGTAGCCATCTTCATTTGTGTAAGCATGTTCCACGATGTTGTACAAAGGGGAAGTAGTTGGAAGACCAAATTTTTATAACACGTCCTTGTTGTTATATGACATGTGACTGTATATATGCAGACTGTGCTCTACAAACAACTATGTGCCCTGACGTGCTCGAGCACTGTTTTTCTATTTGTAGAATTACTTTATAAAGCTTTACGCACAGTTTGAAGACTCTTACACGAAGTGCATAGGAATACTTCCCGCATATTTTTAAAAATCACCTGGAGTACTACCAGTTTTAGTATTTTCAAATATGATAGCTGAAACAACCTACTCTCATTTTCATTTTTTTTTTCTAAAACAGGATTTAATCTATAAAATCTTAGGGTTTTTCAGGAAGTACAAGGGATCAAATCCAAGCACATTAGATTGAGTCTACACATTGAGTTTTCCTCATCACAGTTTCAGTTTTTAATTTTCTGATTACTTCTGAATATATTTCTATTTTCCCCTTGTTAATCTGAAAAAAATCTTTATATATTTAAGGTAATTAATGCTTTGTCTCTTAGGCCACAAGTCATTTCCCCAGTTTATTTAGATTTTGCTACACTGGTTCGTGGTATTTTTTAAAAAATATAAGAGATTTAATGTTTTCTGTTCTCAAATATATCACTACAAAGAAACAACATTTAGGGATGAAATTTGTAGCTCTCTAGAGAGCAAAGCCCAAGTTAAATCCCATCTCTACCCATCAGTAATATCAGTAATGTCTTGACATTGGCAAACTCTTCACCTCTCAGCACTATAGTTGTCTGATCCATGAAATAATCCAACCATGCCAAACCTCATAGTTGGACCCTGCAAGGCAGTGCACATAGCATGGTGATCCCAGGGCTGGGGAATGGGGGTGAGAAGTGGTCCATCGACCAGTTCGTGCCTGAGACCCCCACTCTTCCTGTATTATGACTGTTTTCTGTCCAGCCTTTTATGTTTAAAGAGTCGTTTTCCCTACCAAGGTTACCTTTTACCTACATTACCTGCATCTCTGTTTTAATAATCTAGTGCTCCTGCCACCAACCTGAAGCTGTAACTTTCTCATGTCAGTGTTCTCGATCTGTTGATGCACTTGATGGTGCTGTACTTTTTGTAATTTGAGCTGTACAAATACTTCTACACTTTTTTTATTATTTAAAAGTATTACGCATTTTTTATTAGTACACATTTGCAGCACATCATAATTACATTTTTGGGGGGGAGTACATGTATTCACAGAATACGTCCCCATATTTTTCATGCCCTACCGCACCTCCTCCCCACACCTCCCTCCTTGGTCTCCTTATTTGTGAAAGCTCTATTTCCCCCCCCTTAATTCTTTATTTTTTAAAAAATTTCCCTTTTCTTTTCCTCCTTATATCTCTTGTTCTGTCTCCCATTTGAAAAGGCTCTTCCTACTTTCCATTGTCAGTCTTTTATTTTGCTTTCTATTTATATTTTGGGTTTCTCATATGAAAGAAACCGCATGAGTATGCAATCTTGTGTGTTTGATGTCTTTCTTTTAAAAAATAAGTTGAGTTTATTGGTACCAGAAATACATTACCATCATATTCCCTATTGAGAATTTGTACCTGTATATTATGTATCTTGATTCTCATATTTTTCCCATTCCCCTGCCCTCCCTACAACCCCACCCCCTATATACATAAGCTTTGTTTCTGTTTTTTTCCTTTTAACTATCATTTTCTACCCCTTCTCTAATCACTTGATATTTCACTCTCAATATGCTTTTATTACTCTTTCAGAAGAATTGTAAGATCATTTGGCATTTTTATTGGCCTGGCATCAAATAAATACCTGGAGACTGTGAAAATTTCAGGCTTTCACTAGGAGAGCATGATTTTTTAAATTTCCCTAAATAACTTTTCCTTCTGCATGTAAATTCTCTTGTGTGGTTCTCGAGATGTTTTCTGTCTGCCCCTTCCACACGGGTAATTAGCTAAGCTAGTTGCTGGCAAGTCTACATCAGCTCAGTAGTGTTTTAGTGACGGCATTTGTATCGTCTGCGAATGCTTAGTTTTACTTTTTTCTTCTATTATCTCCCTTTATATGAGAAGCGTTCAGTCCAAGTGTTGGAAGGTACCGCGTGGAACCGGACTAAAACACTCTCAACCCCATCTTAGCTGTGAAGTGAGTTCGGTTCTGTTTTTTGCCATTTTGCAGATAAGCAAGCTGAGGCACACAATGGCTGAGCAGCAGCTTCAGTCTGTCTGTCCATCGCGCAGGTGGGGTTCGCTCTGCCGCCAGGCTGGGCCGGGGGATGCGCACGCCCGAGTCCCAGCCGCCAAGGGCTGAGCGCTCGCGGTTCCCGGGCCGCCCGCACGGGGGCGCTGTGGCCGCTCCGCAGGCGGACCCCGGTGTCCCCGGCCGTGGCCGCCGGGTGGAGAAGAGGAGCCGGGCCGCGGGGAGGGGACGCAGCGGCAGGGTGGGCGCGAGGGAGCAGCGGAGATGAGGAGGAGGCGCGGGCGGGCTGCCAGGGGCCGTAAAAGGCGGCGAGCGGGCGCGCAGGCCGGGGCAGCGCGGAGCCCGACATGCGGGGCAACGGCAGCGCGCTGCTCAACGCCTCGCAGCCGGGCGCGGAGGGCGCGCGAACCCGGGCCCCGGGCCCCGCCTCGGCGCTCGCCTGCACCCTCATCGTCACCGTGGTGGTGGACGTCGTGGGCAACCTGCTGGTCATCCTGTCCGTGTGCCGGAACAAGAAGCTGCGGAACGCAGGTAGAGCCGGCCCGGCTCCCCGCGCGCCGGCCGCTTTCCCCGAGGGCCCGGCCCCAGCGCCCGCCGCGTGCGCGGGGGACCTGGCCAGAGCCCTTCCCCGCGGGCACGGCGCCGCGTGCTTGTTTCTCAGTGCACAGGCGTCTGGTCCCAGTGGGGCAAGTTCCTCAACGTGCCTTTTCAAATCGGATGAAGGAGCGAGCGCATCTCCCGCTGAGTGTCACGTATAAATTACTTTCCCAACTTTGCGACAACGTGACAAAATGTACGAGCTGGCTCAGTGACAACTGTTTCAGGTTGTCAGCCATGGTTTCCGATTATTAGGTGTGTGGGGGGGGTGGGGGGGAGTATACGCTCTTCGATACACTTTGGGGAGGACTTTTGCTCCTGCAGGTGAACAAGTTTGCGTTTTAAAAACAGCAAGGACTCCATTTATATTCGTTGTAGCTCCCGGGTCGGCCCGTTCCGCGCTCCAGTAAGACTTGCTTGGCTGCCAGGCAGGGAGTTGCAATCGGTCCACCCCGGCGAGGGGCTGGGACGCGTTTTCTCCCTAAGCCCCGGATCGTCACCTCTAACTGGTGTCCGGGACTTGGTACCTCTCCCTGATCTGGAACCAAACTTTTGGGAGACGTGAAGACGAGCATATACTTTAATGTTTGCAAAAAGTGGTATTTTTGTTGTGACCAGATAGTTGATTAAAAACTCCCATTTTTGGTCAGGTCCTTTGGAGAGACTTCTGACGCCCGTGTCTTTCTCTGATATTTGAGGCAGCTAAGAATTAATAATGACCAGGTGGTATATATTAAATTTGAGTAAACTGAATAGTCTCACTTCATAGCGGACCGAGAGAGAAATGCTGCCTTCAGGAAGGGCTCACACTTGGAGAAATAAACGCCACTTTTGGGGGCCAGACGCTTTCTGAGCGCTGGGTTGATGGACTGGATCTTTGGGTCTTGCAGGATGGGGGCGACGGGAGAGTCGGAGTCACAGCGCTTGTTATCTGGAACTCTCCACACTCTTTGGCCTCAGTAACTGGCGCGCTTTGAAAATCTGAATCTTGTCAAGACTTTCATGTGAAACACGCTCACACGCTCAGAGCAATTCTGCTTCACGTATTTTAGGACAGGAACTCCTTTCGCAGTATTTTGTATATTTTATCTACTAAGCAGCTTTTTGAAAGAAGAATGTATCCAATGCCACATTCCTGCAATTGAATGAGAGACTCTCAGTGAACTTAAATATATAAAGCTTTTGAACCCTCGTGTTTTATAATTGGAACTTTTTACTCAAATGTACCACTGCTTCTGAGGCTACCATGGATGGTAACTTAACCGATGACAGAAGCACCATATTCAAATACGAGTGAGTCATAAGGTGTTTCTTAAAAGTTCTCATGACAGCTCAGTACTACCATTTCAGTTTATCTTATTTCAATAACTTTGAAGATAAAAAATGGGGGGGAGACAAGAATGCTAAGGAATCTCAAAAGCTTAGTAAATGCACTTCCTTTTAGAAATGCAGTACAGCTGGAGAACTATTTGTGCCTCCTCTTCCTGTCATACATGGTCGGTGGCATTGACTTCTCAAGGGGGAAATCTCAGGGTCCAACCCGAGTGGCTGGACAGTAGCCAATCAACACACAGTACGAGAGTCTTAAATGTGGGTAGAAAGTTCACTCAGTTCCTGCTCAAATTTTGATAGCCAGAGTCGATGTTATCACATTATTACACCTTTAGATTGGAGAAATCAGTTGTCAACTTTATTTTCCACATTTTTAAAATAGAGATAAGGCTTAATCTTTGAGCCTCACAGGACTGTTGCAATTATCTAGTGAAATAATGCAAACTGTGTGCAATTACTGTTTTAAAACTTTTCTAGGATGATTATGGAGCCAGGCGACTGCTGCTACTCTGTGCCATACTCTCCCTTGTCTCCTTCATGTATGTACAAAATATGGCACATCTCTACTCTGCATTCCTCTCTGAGAGGCTGCACAGAATATAGGGAGAACATGGACCTCAGGGCTTCGAGATCTGGGTTCAAAATGTGGATTCACCACATCTATTTTAAGATGCTTATCGGTCCTCAACATGCAAAACATGTTTTTAACATGAAGCATGATTTACACTCCCGACAGTGCACAAAACTTAAGTGTACACTCCTGTGTTTTAACACACATATATGTGCATGTGACCATCACTTTTCAGAAAGGACTTGTGAAAAGGGTGTTGGTAGGTAGTGGTGCTGTTATTCCCACCTTGTCTAGAATCACGGCCAGCTATATGCATGGAAAACAGCCACCCTGCTCTTTCTGTCTGTGAAGATCCAGAAGCAAACTGCTGCCTGTGTTGGGCTGGACTCTGCCTGTGTCTCCCCAGCTCAAGCACTGACCTTTACCTCCAGCTCCGCCTCTGTATTTCCGGCTCCTGCTCATGTCCAGCTTATCAGTACTCAGGTCTGGTGTCTCTGAGACGCTGTGATGGAGCTGTCGGCTCTTCTGCGCACCTCACCCTTGCCTTTCTCATGTCTTTCCTTCTCCATTTCTTCCCCTTTTTCTTTCTTTTCTCTCCTTGTCTGTTTCTTATTCTTTGACCTGCATTATTCTTTAATCACCATACCTGGATACACCACAATAGATATCACACTGGAATCTCTGCTTCCTAGTTGTGTCTGTTCTGTACCAGACAAAAGGTCCTGAATGTATTTTATTCTACAAGTATGTGAACATTACCTGGCTTTTTTTGCTAACCTATAAATCAAAAGACCAACCATGTAGCTGAAATAATCATCACTTGCGACCCCTGAGCCCTGGAATCGCCTCTGACATGGCACGCTGAGCTCCTGGGAGTGTCAAGACAGGGTCACGTCATGTAATGAAAGAACCAAGAGAGGCTTTCCTTATCCCCTAAGAAATGTCATGAAAGAGATCAGGAAAAGAGGGATCTTGAAAAAGAGTTTCATGTCAGATCGAGCAGAACCTGATATAGTCAACTCTCCACATCTGAGGGCTTTGGCTCTACATATTTAACCAACTGAAGATGGGAGGTATTGGAAAAAATAGTATCTGCACTAAATACGTATAGATTTGGGGGTCACTGTTCACTAGACTGTACAGTGTGACAATGATTCCCACAGCATTCACACCACTGTGTGGTTTTGTTTCTGAGAAAGGGTCACACTGTGTGGCCCAGGCTGGTTGGAACTCGTGGGCTCAAGGTGTCCTCCTGTCTCAGCCTCTGAGAAGCTGGTAGAATAAATGGATCCAGAACCAGTGCCTCAAGGCTTCTAACTGAGTGGGTTTGTGTTTCTCACCACTCCTCATCTCTCTGAGCTGTTTTCCACATCAGCCCGTGGATGGGGTGGTACCAAACCAAAGAGGCACTTTCTGATTCGAACATTTTCTCATTTTCATGATCACCATCAAAACTGGAAATAATAATACTGTTATGAAGTTGGTTAGCAACGAGTGTGGACACAACGCCATTCCTGTGCTTGTCAGTAACAGACACCAGAGAAACTGTGTCAGCCATGAGAGGGTGTGCCACCCTTGTTCTGGACAACATGGCTCCTTTCCTACAGCACTCTCTCTTCCGGGGAAAATGATCTGCTAACCAAGCTTGGTTTCCCTACTTTCACTTCCCAAGGCTTGTTTTTGAATCTTTTAAAATATTTTAGAGTTTTTCCCTACTCAAAGAGAATGAAGCCACCAAGCACACAGAGTAATCAAGCCTCCCGTGGTGGTATGCTTTCTGACTGAGAAATGGGGGATTCACACTCTGGGATAGAGACTCTTGAGAGTTCGGATAGGATGAGCAGGGTGCGCTCACCGTGAACTAATGGTGTGTGCAAGGGGGCAGGGCTCCTGACCCAAGGAACATCCATGCCGTTGTTTGGACCAAACAGAGATATGAACTGCAGTGACTCCATGAAGCTTTCCCTGCTGGGGAGGCACAGCCTGGATAGGTGGCCAGGCTGAGGGCTCACCTGGCAGGGGGCACTGTGGCCAGCAGGGCACTGGTTCACAGAGGCCAACATGGTCCCCTCAGTAGGTGTTCAATGGAGGGAGGAAGACAAGCTCTTTGCTCGGTTATAAGCATTTCCTAAATAAAGAATCACATAATCTGTCCTGCAAAATCAGTTCAGGATGGCTGTATTGGGGTCATAAATGTAGCCAGGCATATGGTTTATTGGTGATTTGAAGAATACTCGATGGAATCTTTCAGAACTCACAAAACACTCACATTAGATCATTGCACTGGTCCCCCCCCCCAAAACACACAAAACAAACAAAATACAAGACCAACAGAACATGCATTTTAGATGTTGTTTTTAAATCATTTTATTCTGTCAGGATTTTCTGCCCCACAGAGATTCATTTTGCACCTGTACTCTCCTCTCCTGTGAAAGATGGTGTGGACGTGGAAGAATGTATAAGGTAAATAGAGGACTAGTAGGAGTCTACACTCTGAGACTGAACATTGTGAGCGCATGTACAATATTTCCCATTTAGTGTTTTAACAATATAAATTAAAACCTCTTGTCTTAAAATTTTTTCTCCTTTCCTGCTTTTCTGGCTCATAATTGTTTCTGCAAAAAACTCTTGTCCATGTTTTGTTGAATGTTTGCTCTTAAAATGTAAATGTATTATCGCATCCATGTCAAACCAAGCCGAAAGATTGTCTGAATTAGGTTTTCGATCACATGTTACTTTTAAAAATATATGTATGAATTTGTGTTTGAAACATTTTTTTTCAAGCTTCCGAATATTAAAGCTGGAAACTGGTAGATTTGTACTTTCTCTTGCACTTTTTGCAGACAGATTTTGAACAGATTTCCATCATTTGTGAAGGGGAAAAAGAACGTTTCTTGTATAAAATGTTTAATATTTTTTGTACTTATGTACAAAATATATGTATATTTTTGTACTTATGTACTTATGTATATATATATATATATATATATCTGTATATCTACAGATATAAAGCAATCTGTAGTTTTCAAAGCATTTTTCCACAATTTGTCTTATTCCTATAACAACCTTCTCAGCCAGATAGGAAAACAAAAGCCAAAATTTGTAGATAACGATTGATATTTCTTATTCCATATTTCATCTAAGAAGTGTGCTGTGATAAGAGCATAGGAATTAAGGCCACAAGATCCAAGTTGTGTCTTGTATTTGTGTGTATTTATAATAGGATCAACTAGGAAGATGAAATTAAAATCAACCTATCAAGCTACTTTTTCATCCATTCATCCAACCATCCATTCACCCACCTACTTATCTATTCATCCATTATATTGAAGTTATAAATTACTATACTCATAATGACATTGTTATTTCTATTACATATTCAGTATTTAGTTCAATTTAGCATGATTTTATGTTTTAAACATTCCTTTTAAGCTTATTTTAAAAAATCAGTTAGACACTATGAACTGGTAAAAATTGAAATCAGCCAGAAATGAAAGATTTAGAATCCAATGCTTACTTATGATCTTTCATAAATATTACACACATCCTCCGATATCTTAACTTTTCCTTTAATAATAATAACCATTATCTCTCCACATCAGATAGATCTGAGATTCAGAGACTGATTACTTTCTTATCCATTCTATTACTTTTCTGTTGCTCGGACACATTTCTGACACCCACAACTTAGAGCGGGAAAGGTTTATTTGGTTCCCAGTTTCCAGTGTCCAGCTCAAAGTTGGTCAGCTCCAAGCAGAAACCTGGGTAAAAGGGCGTGGTGGAAGAAAGATACTCACCTGTTGGCAGCCAGAGAAAGAGAGAGAAGGACGTGTCTGGGACAAGATCCCACCCCAACTCACACTCTTCCAACCAATCCCCACTTCCCAGCAGACTACTTCCGCTGGGGTCCAATAACATTCATCCTGTTCACACCTTCTATTAGATCTACAAACAGAAGTAACTTTCTTGGACAAACATATTAGCTACCAGTTCAAGAAGCTATGGCCTTTTGTGTATTGCGTAGACTTGGAAAATGATGTCAAGCTAATGAAGTCCATGCTTCCGATTTGAAAGATTTCTTGCTAACTCTGCTGCTGTTTTCCTACTGCCTCAACCTCCAGAATGCTGGGACTACAGCTGTGTACCACTATGCTCAGCCTATTTGGGTTTGTTGTTGTTGTTCTGGAAATTGAACACAAGCCCCTGCTCTTGTCAGAAAGGCTCAGTGCCATGAAGCTGCCTCCCCAGCCCTTTCCATTGGATGTCATTGGTTGACTGTAGTTGGGTCCCACTTTGCACCTGCCTCCCTTCATGGCATTGCTCCATAAAAACCCTGAGAGATGGGATCCTGGGTAATCCACTTTCTGGGTGTCCCTGTCGGTTCCTCTCAGGTAGGAGCTGACACTCCACTGGCTGAACTGAAAGCATCTGTAGTTCTTCTTTACTTTGCTAAACTTTCTCATGGTAATCGCAGGAGTGTAAAAAACTTAAGTAAACATAACAGATGTGGTTTTGAGGTTTGTAGAATAGCAATGACACCGAGGAGATGTGGTATCCTTCGAAACTGCCTGAGGAGTGATGACAAAACTACTCACCAAGAAGGACAAAGAACTGGCAATCTGGCTCCTGTCTGGTCATTGTTTGACAAATTGTGAGTAACTATCAAGCAGTTTGTGCACTATTTGTGTACTATGATGACTATTGATGAACATCTTATAGCACTGTATGGCCACAGTAACTTGAGGGAGTACATACCAAAAGAACCTTCAAAATACAGCATACAAATGTATGCCCTTGGAGATGTGAAGGCTTATTATAATTTGAATTTAGAAATTTATCCCAGAACTCAGCCACTAGGTGCTTATTTGTACAGAAATAAACCAAATGATGCTGTAAATAGAGTTGTTGCTCCCAACTCCCCAAATAATTAGAATATGACATTTGACAAATTGGTTTACCAGTTTCCAATCCATGTTACATTTGGTAACAGTGAAGGAGTTGATCAGGTAAGAACTATATACAGGAACAAAGCAGAAATTCCAAATGAAATGTTACAATTTCAAGATAATTTTTTAATTTCAGAAAAATTTACATTGTCCTTATATATGGCTAAGAAAAGCAAACTAGTACTGTTCATGTCAGCATTGTAGCGTGATGAAAATATGCATAGGGAAACTTTGACAAAATGAAGCCTGAGATGGAAACATTCTACAACAGAAACAAAGGCAGAGCAGATGCTGTTGAGTTGCGCAGCAAATAGTATGTCACTTGAAACAGAAAACATTGGTCAATGATTGTATTTTACTTAATTCTAAACATATGTGACAGAAATATTTAGGAATTTACAAAGAAAACCACAAGTATAAAATACTATGGAGAAATTTTCTTAGAAGATTTGGGCTAGATCTCATAAGAGGTCATTTACAGCAGAAGAATAACAACATTTTGGCCTAGGGAATTACATGCAAAATAATTGTGCATGCTGGTGAGCTGACAGGTAAACAGGAAGACACAGAATCTGAAAGACCTACTATGACAACAGGAAAACCAAAAAGATATCAACCGTGCTCCAAAAGAAAGGACAGAAAAACAAAATACAGGAGCTGTTAGTGTAAGCAATGCTTGTGTATGGAAGATGCAGTTTTCACATATGAAGATTGCCTTGGTTGTGACAATTGAAGCGAAGATTATTCTACTAATATTTTCATTGTAGTTCACATAGTTTTTATTTCTGGTGTTATCTTTTAGGTTTTGTAAGCCAGTGAACAGCTGATGTGAAGATGTTGATGTGTGTTCTGAAAGTGCAAAGCATATGAAGAATTTAATACTTTATTTAATGAATATTTTATACTTGTTAACTACACATTGTATAATAACAACCTCCTGACAAAGTAGCAAGACCAGAAAGATGTCCAGGGTATACTACAAAGAGACCAGAAAAACACATATGTATGGAATGTGCTGTTGTCACGTGTCAAGACAGTAGGCATGATAATTGAAGCTTTTTTGTTTTTTTGCTAGAATGCCATTGATATTTTCATTGTTGTTCACTTAGGTCTTTTTTTCTTTTTAAGACAGGGTCTCACTTTTGTAGTTCAGGCTGGCCTGAGCTCAGTGGTGAACTCACAGCAATCCTCCTGCCTCTGCCTCCCAAGTGCTAGAATTACAGGAGTGAGCCACATGCCCAGCACTGTGATAGGTGGTTCTGATTGCTGGTGGGTGTGAGTCCACATCTGGCATTATTGTGTGTGGTTACCAGGCATCAAACCTGGGCCCTTCTATTTGCAAGACAGGCACCTGAACCACTAAGCTAAATCTCTGACCCCTTATTTAGGTTTTTTATGGACTCTTTATAGACTTTACATGTTCTTTTATAGACTTTGTACACCAAAAACTGGTCGATGTTGAAAATTTTGATGATCTTCTATAAAAGCTCAATGAAGATTAAAAATGCAGTACTTAATTTTTTCCTGTTAAACACTCATTGTTTAATATAACAATTCATAATATAAAATTAATAATTCATCAATAGAAATAGTTGAAATAATAAACGGGTTTGATACATCCATATTTCTGCAGTTTTATGACAAAAATGTGTTATGCCCCCACAGTTAAAGATAATTTTTTGTGTATCATTTATAAATATGCCCTATCAGGCTATCTTTAAAAATACATCCCATCTAAGAATATAGCCCCTGGAACCTGCTCTACCATGCAGTGGGGGTGACTTTGGGCAAATTACTTGTTCAATTTTCTCATTTGTTAATTTGTAACAAAATTACAAGGTTAAATGGATTGCCCTACTTCGAATTAATTATAATTTACATATAATAAATTACTTAGTGTGCTTGGTGTGAAACTAGGATAGATGAGTATACATATATATATATATATATATATATATATATATATATATATTTATTTATTTATTTATATTTTATTTTTTCATTTTTGAGACAGGGTCTTGCTTTGTAGTTCAGGCTGGCCCTGAGCTCAGCCTCAAACTCACATCACAGCAATCCTCCTGCCTCTGCCTCCCGAGTGCTGGGATTACAGGCGTGAGCCACCACGCCTGGCACTGTGGTGTGTGGTACTGATTGCTGCTGGGCGTGAGTCTCCATGCCCAGTATTGTATGTGGTTACCGAGGGTGGTTATTGGGTCCTTGCACTTGCAAGACAGGTGCTGGAACCACTGAGCTAAATCCCCGGCCCTCAGATGAATATATTTTAAAAATAATAATGCAATATTTAACACTTCTGGATCCTTAAGAAGTATGTAAGTACATTAAAAAAACAGTCAAATTTTGAAATTTTAGCTGGGTGTGGTGGCTCACACCTACAATCCTAGTACCTGGGAGGCAGAGGAAGGAGGATTGCTGAGTTCGAGGCTCACCTGGGTTACATAGTAAGCTTAGAGCCACCCCGAACTATAAAGTGAGACCCTGTCTCAAAAAGATTTTTTTTTGAAATTTTAAAATTACTTTTATGAGAATTTTATTTTACACTTTTATAATGTCTTTTCCATTTTATCTTTCATGACTTAATTTTAACACATAGAGAAATATTGTGCCATTTGCAATATTACTATTATACCAACAATACTGTGTAGCACAGTATTACGATTGCATCAGTTTTGGTAATAACTGTTGGAATTTTGTAATCAGAGCTGGTTTTAGTGTAATAAATTTAAGTTTTTTTTTTCATTGACTCCTTTAAGGTTGGGAACATATTCATGGAAGTAACGATTACTGTCCTAATTGAGTTAATATAAATTTTTGCATTGCTCATTAATGTGGCTAAAGTATCACATTTTGTCTTACAGTTTCCATCCCATATTTTCTAAAGTAATAGTGGAGACATCAGTAGTTTGTCTTCAGCTAAGGAGGAAAGGATGATTCAATTTGGTTGTAAAATACAGACCTATGTTTTCATATTATACATGTCTCCCAAATTACTCTTTCAGAAAAAGAGTGACCAGATCTAAAAAAATAATTAGAATTCTTAGGATTTCATGCCTTTAAAACTGACTCAACTCTAGACTAGAACTAAGTGTTTACCTGTTATAACTTGATTTTAAGCTGCTTGTCTCTTATTGGTGTCTTTGGTTGTAGGGACACCGTATTAATACTGACATCTACCAGTCAATATACAACAGCAGAGAGTTAGCAATGCCAACGAAAGGCGAGGGCCTGGATAGGCTCAGTGAACTAGAGAAGAGATCCGAGAGCTAGAGGACGAACAGGGTCAAGAACACAAGAAAGCAAGGGGGCTATTAGGGGCGGTGTGTTATGGGAAGAATGCATCATGAGAAGAGGACACTATATGGACAGTGATTTGTGTCAATGGTCTATTGTATGATTGGGATGTGATGCGGATGGGGGGTTATATGGAGAGATGGATGCAGGCAGTAAATTATCTGAGCAGCGTATTCTGTGAATAGAGTCTGATATAGACAGTGTGCTATGTGACCAGAATATGATGTGGATGCTGTGTTATATAAATAGGAGGCTATAGTTCAGCTATGTCAAAGGATAAAGCCTGAGAGAAGAGGTCGGAAGAATGTCACTGAATACTTGAGAGAAATTCACATAATAGGGTGCAGGTAGCATCCAGATGTTACAGGAGAGTGCATAAGAAAGAATAGGAGGGCCGGGAAATTAGCTCAGTGGTTCTGGCACCTGTCTTGCAAGCACAAGGGTCCAGCTCAATTCCCCGGTAACCACATACCATACTTTGTGTGGAGACTCACGCCCAGCAGCAATCAGCACCCATACCACAGTGCCGGGTGTGGTGGCTCATGCCTGTAATCCTAGCACTCGGGAGGCAGAGGCGGGAGGATTTCTGTGATGTAAGTTTGAGGCTGAGCTCAGGGCCAGCCTGAACCACAAAGCAAGACCCTGTCTCAAAAAAAAAAAAAAGGAAAGAAAAAGAATAGGAAAGGAATACCCGCTGTGCCATAGGCAGGAAAATGGAGGAAGAGGAAGAGGCTGGTAGCCTGAGGTGCATAAGAATAACAGACCATCTGTGAAATGGACTCCAGCATCAGCCAACGGGCATCGCTCCAACATCGTTCAGAGCCAGACCCATGCCACCACACCTGCGACTCCTCACCGGAGCCACGGTGACCGTGATTCATCACGTGCGAAGAGACCGAGGCTCTAGGATGCCGTGCTCTCTCCAGGGTTGTCTTAGCGAGCAGCAGAGCTGGCATTTGGTCCAGGGGTGCAGTTTTGTTGTTAAACTTACAGTTCACCTGGTCTCTATCAATCTGAAAATATAAGATTCTGAAATATAACCTTTTCAAGCTTAAGAATATAAGACATTATCTATCTGCTTTGATGTCTAAAATAAAGCCTTTATAAACCTTGCATCACCAAATTTTCCTGGATATTCTGTCAGGCTCTCAGCCTTCCCCTCTTTCTACCATAAAATTTATGCACATGGAATATTTTTGGACAATGCAAACAGGGTCTTCATTAAACCAGATTTCTTCAATCTAAATCTATGGATTTGTGTCTTAAAACAAGTGCAAAATGTTTCCAAGCGTGTTTAAGTATACTGTTTCCCTGTCTAAACTGCTCCTTTGCATTTTGATGCTAAAGTTCAGGTTGTTTTTAGAAAATCCATGTACAACCATTTGGGGAATTTCTATTCTTGGTTTGCACATAATAGAAGTGAAAGAAAGAATAAATATGAGCCTGCTGCTGAGAAAAGAAGCAACTGGTCGATAAGCAAAAGAACAAATGATTTCTGCTTGCATTCAGGAGCCACTTAGAGACTCGGGGTGCGTGAGTTCTTCTGGAACACCATCCTTCTGCCTTAGTTATGTGGCAGACTCTGCTCTCACAGGGCGAATTTAAACATTGAGACCCACAATTTTGGTTCTCAGTCTCTTAGAGCGAGATAGACTGAGTAATAGTGGTGGTTTTGTGTTGTTTTGATACTGGAAACATGGTCTCAGGAAGGGAGGGTAGTAATATGTGGGATATTTTAAAAAATAAAATGGAGTAGTACAGAGCCATAAAGAAAAACTGGAGACATTTATAGCTAAATGGATGCCCTTGGAGGCCATCCACATAAGTGAAATTAATAGGACACACGTGTAAATGCTGTATCATTCGTCTAGTATGAGAGGTACTGAAGGTGTAAATGAGTTCCAAAGTATATAATAGGTATTGTAAAATAGGCAGACAGTGTTCCAAAGAGGAAGGGGAACGAAACAGGAGGGCACAGGAAGGCAAAGAATGGAAAGAAAAAAATTTGATGGTAAAAAGAAAAAACTAGGAACAGCTTATGTGTAAAGGGGTATTAGGGTTGGAAGGAGGGCAGGGAAATGGGAAAAATAGGAAACAAGATAGATATATCATGTGTAAAGACAAATTCTCCGTGATGAATGAGACCATCATGTATACCTAAAATGTACCAATAAACTTAAAAAAAAAAAGTTGGAAGAGTACTGCCCGGAAGCATTTAAAATCTCTACTCTGTCCAATAAGATGTGCTTGTTTTTTTTTGATAAGTACAGAAATTCCCTTTTTCCTCCAAAAGCAGTCAGTAGCCTTCTGAGTAAGCCACTCAGCCTCATCTCGGACCTGACAGTTTATCTTAGGTTGCCTAGAAACTAAACTTGAGACAGAGATTCCACCTTATCCTCTGCTAGGAGTGAGCTATGCGCAGTGAAGAGGGCAGAACCGGCAAGGAAAAGAATCAGATCGGATCCAACAGTTGGAGCATCTGCACGTACATCCAACCAGAGCTGCCATTGCTTGAGGCAGGGAAACTGGTCTTCAGTGCCAGTAACAGTGATGGGTGATAGAGGGCAATCTCTGGAGAAGAAGCATTTGGCACTCAGAAACCTGGGGATAAGTGCACCCGCACGTCAAAGGCTCTTGGGAAAGACAGAAGCAGCATCTACCACGGGGGCTGCAGGCAGGGAGGATATGGCAAAAGGAGCCTGGGAACGGAGCATGCGTAGACATGACTTCTTATCGCCAGCATTTGAGAAGGGCCCACAGAAAGAAACTAATTCTATTCGGTTTTAGCGTTGCCTAGATTCAGTTGTTATCGAACTAGGAACAAGATGATTAGGGCTGTAGAAACACTGCTGATCAAAAAATTTGAACGTAAGGCCCAGACTCTGTCCAGCACCAGACATTTCTTTATAACTCACATAAAAGGAGAGTAGTGCAGTTAGTGCAAGGTGGCCTGAGGTTGGCAAAGTAGGGAATTTTTAAAGTAGTCAAAATGGCTGATAAAACATAAGAATCTGGCTGAGTGCAGGAAATGCCTGCAAACTCTCTTTGCTAAGACCTAGAGAGGTGTGGCCCTTGACACATTCAGGCGGTGGGGAGATGGCAAAAGGTGGAGAGATAACTGTAGTAAATAGAAAAGCAATGGCAGCAATGCCATTTTGGCCTAGAAGGGAGTGAGAAGACTCGTTCTGAGACAGACAGTTTAGAAAGGCAAGTTTGTAGTTATCTATTAACTTACTCCTCTCTGGTACCTTTCTCTTCTGAGTTTTGGTCACCAAAATAAGTAACTATTCTGTATTTATAATTGATATCTTTAGTCTCTGTGAGGCTGTTAAGTTTCTCCTCTCTGTAGTGGTGACCTCAAAGTGACTCAGTCTTCCTCAGCATTACTTCACAGTTTTCTACTTCTAATCTGCTTTTTTTTTTTTTTTTAGAATGTTACCTTACAAAATACTGAGCCAGCGCTCGGCTGCTGGACTTCATTTTGAACCCATATATCTGAGTTCTGAATATGGGCTGTCCCTTAGGGGAGAACTCTAAGCAAAATTCACAAATAAATGGCCACATACATTCTTGAGACATCATTAACTACTTTGTGACTAAACCGAATTTGATTCCATTTTTCTGTTTTCTCATCTGAAAATCATAGGAATTATACGAGCCAGTTAGTAATTGTATGCCTCTCCAGCTTAACATTATATGTTCTATATTTCTTCAGAGTAGGGGCTGACAGTTAATCCAACAGAGAAGAAACTGCTGGACATGGGTAGAAATTCACTTAAATGTCAGGATACACTTTTATGCTGGATGCATTGAGTCTTTGATATCTGTCTAAATGGATCAGTTTTTAATCTAGTACAGAGATGAGAATGGAATATGTGACCTTCTAGTCTGATAATTATGAATAAATTATTTAATTACCCTTACGTGGCAGAGTTCTCGAATGAAAGAAATTACCTTTTCCCTTGTCCCACTCACATGACACATACAAGCAGGTGTGACACATCCTCACAGGGAGCTACCTGATCGGCGTATACGAGGCTCAGTATTTTTCTCTATCCATTTA
This sequence comes from Petromus typicus, assembly GCA_004026965.1. Classification (NCBI taxonomy): domain Eukaryota; kingdom Metazoa; phylum Chordata; class Mammalia; order Rodentia; family Petromuridae; genus Petromus; species Petromus typicus. Next base: position 19,701 of record PVIR01023996.1, read on the forward strand.
TAAAATGAGATTACTTCAAAGAAAATTAAACTGATGACTTAATTAGTGTAATTACTTGAACAGTAATAGAGCATAATTTATATAAAATAAATGGAGCATGGAATTAAAACCCTAGGGGAAGATTCATCATTTGTGATTTTATTTCTAAGCTCTTTAAAAATAAATAAATAGTAAGCCAGTTTTTATGCATAGTATTCTGGGTAAAAAGAGTCTGTTTCTGTGACATTTTAATTTGTAGCTGTACTTCATATGTTATTCATCTCTTCAAAACATTAAATATTTTGAGTTAAAATTTTTTGAATGTGCTAATTTATAAATTGAAATATTTGATGGTAATTGAAATTTATTCATTTCAAAATTAATTTTCCATTGTCCTTTAAATTAGCAATTAAACCAATTTTTTAAAGATTTGCTTTCATGACAATTTTTCTGAAATTCTTACATGACTTAGACTTTCTTACTTCAAGTACGAAACAGTATATGCCCCAGAGTAACCAGACAAATGAGTCTTCGAGAGTACTCCTGCGAATCTTACATAGTACATCTGTGACCGTTCCCAGCCTGGGGCGTTCCTAAGTCTGCTGCTGACTCAGGGTTTAACTACAACTGCTTTTGCTTTGAGATGAGAGACTTGTAGAATCTGATCAGCATCTACACAGCACTGGACATTGTGTACAGTCGCTGGCACAAGGTGCCTCATTCAGTGCTCACCATCCCCTGAGTAAAACACCCTCATTATGTCTGTCTCACGGGAGAGCAAACTGAAACATGGCAGGGAAGGTAGCTCACCTTCATTTCAAAGCTAGTCAGGGAGAAAACCACGCTCTGATCAGACAGCTGACAGCTGCCAACAGAGCCCTTTTTCTAAGTGACTCTTAGTGAAGTGGTATAACATGGTTTCTCAAATAACGTAAAAGATTCCAAAGCAAAAGCTGTGATACAAATATAATAAACTTAGGATTTTCATTAGAGAGGGGAAACTAGTTTGGAAGTAATTTTGGATATGAAACATATCTTGTTCTGGGAGGCATACATTTACAAAGAGCAAGCTGGACAAAGGCAACAGTGAGCTCACTTCTTGGTGGAAGTGGCCTCTTGTCCCCTTATAAGGTGGAAGTCCTGTGATGTCAGGTCACTTGAACTGTGGGAACAGTTCCTTCTTTAATAACAAGAAAAAACACAATGACATCCATGCACTATCGGTCTTCACATAATTTGTCCATCTCTCTGTTGTAGGAAATATGTTCGTGGTGAGCCTAGCAGTGGCAGATCTGGTGGTGGCTGTCTATCCGTTCCCTTTGGTGCTGACCTCTATATTTCACAACGGATGGAACCTGGGATATCTGCACTGTCAGATTAGCGGCTTCCTGATGGGTCTGAGTGTCATTGGCTCCGTGTTCAATATCACCGGCATCGCTATCAACCGCTACTGCTACATCTGCCACAGTCTCAAGTATGACAAGCTGTACAGTAACAAGAATTCCCTCTGCTATGTGTTCCTGATATGGATTTTGACACTCGTGGCGATTATGCCCAACTTGCGAATCGGAACGCTCCAGTATGACCCGCGGATCTATTCCTGCACGTTCGCACAGTCGGTGAGCTCCGCATACACCATCGCTGTGGTGGTTTTTCACTTTGTAGTTCCGATGATCATAGTCATATTCTGTTACCTGAGAATATGGATCCTGGTCCTACAGGTCAGATGGAAGGTGAAACCTGAAAACAAACCTAAGCTGAAACCACAGGACTTCAGGAATTTTGTCACTATGTTTGTAGTTTTTGTGCTTTTTGCCATTTGCTGGGCTCCTCTAAATTTCATCGGTCTCATTGTAGCCTCAGATCCTGCGAGCATGGTGCCCAGGATCCCAGAGTGGCTCTTTGTGGCGAGTTACTACATGGCATATTTCAACAGCTGCCTCAACGCCATTATATATGGACTCCTGAACAAAAATTTCAGAAAGGAATACAGAAGAATTATAGCCTCACTATGTACAGCCAAGCTATTCTTTGTGGACAGTTCTAATGATGTAGAAGATAGGATTAAATGTAATCCTTCTCCATTAATAACCAACAATAATCTAATAAAGGTGGAGTCTGTTTAGAAAGTATTACTGACAATTATCTTTGTGGCTCAAGGTCTTACTCATTTTCATTTATGTTTTCCTTTTTATGCCTAGAAAACAGAGCAGTCAAAAAACTCCAAGATCTTAAAGGTTTACGTCTATGATTTCTGAGCTAGTGTGCTGTCTATGTTGTGAATAAGTCTAGTTCTGCTTATTAAGAGAATACAGACCATGTGAGAGTCATAGGTTAGCTGAAGGTATGTTTAAGAGTCGGAGTAAGTAGCATGTTGAATGCCTTTAAGTGAAGAGAATGTATGAAATCTTTTATCACATTTGATTACACCAAAGCAGAATAGTCTGTCCTTCTGTTCTGCAGATTCCTCATCCTTGAATTTGAACAACTACAGATAGAAGCTATGAGGAAAAGGCACCTTTTCTGAACATGCACAGACTGTTTTCTTCTCATTATTCCCTGCATAGTATGGTGTAACCAGTATTTACATAACATGAACATATTAGTAGGACATGTTAGTACTATAAGTGATGTAGAGATGACTTATAGTGATGTATATGGGAGATATGAGAAGGTTATATGCAGGCATATTACCATTTTATATAAAAGACTTAAGCCTCTACAGATTTGCATATCCTTGAGCAATTCTGGAATTATCCTCTGCAGACTCAGAGAAAATTTCAACTGCCAGCCCCCCTTTAAAAACATTTATAGTAGGAAAAGAACAGAACATTATATTTATGACAGTAAATAAAAACAAAAAGAAAATTGAGAAGAGTGACTCTTACTACTGAATGAAAAACAGAATGAATCAGTGAGTGATTCAGTAACTACCACCATCACCATCATCACACATTTTTCATTGGCAGTATAGCATTGGGCAGTTATAGCCACAGTCTCCATTTCATCTAAGATTGTGTGATAATTACTGTCATATACACATTCAACTAGATGAAAAACTGTGACAAGTGACAGTGTCCTTACAGCTCTTATTCAGATGTTTAGTCCTCCATATTTAAAGAAAAAGCTACATCTAACATTTTATTTGACTATTAGATTGTGTTGTCAGCATCTTGTCTCTGTGATAAATACTTACAATAAACAATTTAAGAGAGAAGTTTTTATCATTTTGGTCCATGATTTCAAAAGGATCAGTCCATGGTTAGCTGGCTCCAAAGTGCAGACGTCATGGTAGAAAGTCAGGCAGAGGAAACCTGCTCACCCTGTGGCATCCAAGAAGCAGAGTGAGATCAAGAAAGCCAGAGAGGGCTGGAGATTTAGCTCAAAGGTTCCAGCACCTGCTCTGCAAACACAAGGGCCAGGGTTCAGTTCCTGGTAACCACATACAATAATACTGAGCATAGAGATGCCTATATACCATAAAATGAAGGCTTCATAATCATATTATTTGTTTAAATCTAGATAGTTAGTAGAAGAAAGGTGTTAATAGGTACTACAGATAGGAGAAAGGAATGATTTTATTTTGCTCAATTATATATTCTGTTGCTAAGTATTTGTGTGTGTATATGTATGTGCATGTGTGTCCATGTGTGTGTGTGCGTGCATTTATATTGCATGGATTAGCTAGTTGACTCTTTTATTTCTTTTTTAATGAGAGTGAGCTAAAAAATATAGACCGCTTCTACAGCTTTTAGTAATCAAAAGTATTTAGATGTGCTGTGTTAGTAAAGATAAAATAAGACCATGTTCCTAGGAAATGGTACTTTTATTATGAGGATACATTTTTATGTGCTGACTGCAGATGGTCTCTGATCAACATCTCACTTAAAAAGCAGTTGATCACTGTTGCTTGTAGAAGCTGGACACTGGACTTGTCTACTCTTTCAGTCATCTGGTGCTCTCATTTTGATAAAACTGTTACCCTCCAGTGAGAGATAAAGCATAGCTAGTTTATTAACATGAAAGAGAGAAAATTTTTCTTGGAATAAAATAAAATGGATAACATCATCTGTTTCTATGATGATGATGAGCAAGCCTCTCAGAACTCTTGAGATCAGTGCACAAAGAACTGGCTCTTATCCACTGCACCATCTCCTTACATCCTCAGTGAGCCTGACACTTGTCATGTGGAAGAACCAATTCAATTATTTGGTTTGCATGGTAAGAAAGAGCAACTCTAGTTTCTGCCTAGAAAGCTGTAATATCTTAATTAACTTTATGACCACTAAGCTACTGAATAAATGTTTCCTTAAATGATGTTTAGATAATTCAAAGTTGTTAAGTGTAAGATGTTAACTTGACTACTGACACTGTTTTATGCTTCTCACTATATTCTTGTAGTTTGAGTGTGTAAATATGAATAAAATCCTGAGAAGTTTGTTTTTTTCTAAAAGATAGCTTCATTTTGTATTTTTGAAAACACAACCCATGATATAACAAATTGGCATGTTTCTGCTCATTTTTACCTAGATTTGTACCTTGTTACTGCCAAAAATGTACAACATAGTCTTTGCTTGCATGTATTTGTTTAGATAAAAGTTATGTATGTTTTCATATATGTATATGTATATAAATGAATATGATTTCTTATTGTTTTCAAGGTGTTCAATTCTGTTTGGGGGGGTTAATAAATATTATTTACGAATGAAGGGTGATTTGATAGTTACTTTAAATTCAAGTGGTGATCCAGACAGAGTGAGTGATAACACTAAAGTTTTATTACAGTGAATGACATATTTCCATTAATCCTTCTTTAAAATACAGAAGCTTCCTTTGAATTCACATATCCCATTGAACTTGTGGTTTTCTGAAGCAGATTGACATCTGTAAGTGCCTTGTGAGGTGCAGTCAGAGGTCAGGAAATGCCGCTGTTGCGTGTCTGTGTCACACAGTGGAGTATAAAGAGTATAGAAGGCTCAGGAAGCACTCTGGTGTGTCCTCATCCACGCTGTTCCCTGAACCTGGTACACAAAACTGAAGTTACCTGTGTGCATAAGTATCTAAGTTAATAACAAATTAATACGTAAATGCATGGTTTCTGCCACTTGTTCGTGGCTTTTCCAGGGAACAGTGTTTTGCAAACATCAGGTCTCTTTCCTGCACATTATTTCTCATTTCTCACTTGCTTTCATCTTTTCAGCCATTGCATAAACATTCTGGAAAATTTGAAAGGTTTTTTACATCGCTGGCTTGATTTTTTGCAGCATCAGTACTCTTCCTTATAACTTCTTTGCTTGTTTGAACTTTCTCCTAACTCTCCTTTATGTAATGTTACCAAGTTCTCTTTGAGTTATCTCCCTGTTATGATGTTTAGGAATTTCTTTAGTTATAAAGACAGATCCAGGGTATGCCTCATCACTGTGAAATGGTTCTTCCAGTTAAATTTGTTAACACATCTATATATTTCACATCCTTGCCTAATCCCTTCTCCTCGAGTGCGGGTAGATCTGCTGATAGTTTATAAGCTGACAGGAGTTACTCCATGACCATGTTCAAATCACTGGGCCACAGTTAGAAGCTGGGAAATGTTTTCAAGGCTGGGTGCTGACCCATTTGGCACTGAGCATTTTCCAGGTTCCACAACTCTTTGAAATTATCCCCACAATCACAGTTAACTTTTATTTATTTATTTATTTAAATTGAAATCTTTATTGGTACATTACATATATACATCATGATTGCATTCAACAATGAGAATTTGTACCAGTATATGACACAACTTAATTCTCATTTTTTCCCATAACCCTGCCCACCCTACCACCCCCATCCTCCATATACATAAACTTTGTTTCCTTCCTTTTTGTTATAATCTCATTATTTCCCCCCCTTCACTCCATTACGCTTTGAGTGTTTTCTATTTCACAATATATAACATACATTCTAGAACTCATATATAGCTTTGTTTTCTCATACCAGAGAAAAGATACGATATTTTACTAACTTTTATTTTTTTAAGACAGGGTCTTGCTGTCTAAAAATTCAGGCTGACCCTGAGCTCAGCCTCAAATTCACAGTGATCCTCCAGCTTCTGTTTCCCAAGTGCTGGGATTATAGGCATAAACCACCATGCCCGGCACTGTGGTATATGGTTTCGATTGCTGGTGGGCACGAATCTCTACACCCAGTATTGTATGTGGTTACTGCGGATCGAACCCCCGCCCTTGAGCTTGTAAGACAGTCACTGGATATATATCTATATCTATATCTATACAGACATATATATCTATATATATAGTATAGAGACATATATATAGACATATATATATAGACATGTCTCTCTCTATATATGTCTATATATATAGATACTCATATATATATGTCGATATATATATATATATATATATATATATGTTCAATATTGACCTAATGAGAAAATTGTATTTGCTTCTTGTCCAATTGGATTTGATACCAGAATTGTGGAGAGAATGTAGTTTGTGAACTGAGGCATAAATAAATAAATAAATAAATATTAATATTATATATAGAGTACATAATATGTGACATATATCATATAGTACATGATATATAACAGATTATATGTTAT